>BSSO01008151.1:0-10370 GCA_030267885.1 Mesembryanthemum crystallinum | reverse complement strand
TAAAAAATTACTTAGAAGCAATTTTTCAATAAAAGATAATGCTAAATAGAGTTTGTTTCTTAATAGAAAACTTGGAGACTAATATCTCCTTTATTTAAATACAAAAAAAAAAAGTAAATAAATAATCACTCTCACATTATGTATAAAGAGATCTTCCCCAACCCTCATAACCAAAAAGATATCCCAACCCCAAACCCATCGGAAATTACGCAGCATCAGCATTCTCTTTTTTTTTCATCTTTAAATTTGTGTTGATATTTTTATGTTGATATGATGATTTGTTTGTGTTGCGTCATTCACCTTTACACTAACCTTCATCAAAATCTAATTAATTTATTGTCTTTTGCAGGTTTTGGAATTATTGAAGTGTTTAAAAGTGGTCAAGTAGGCAATATACTAACTAAAGTAAATCTTCTGTTATTTCTCCAAATAATTCCGGATTTGTTCACCATGTTAACCTTCATTGATATATATATATATATAAAGGTTTTTTTTTTTTTTGTTTTTTTTTTTTGGAATGCATCAAAGAGGCAATAATAATTTTTTTTTAATAATATAACTATTGTGATATTTTTGATATATGCAGATAATCAACTTTTATTCTTTATTCTTTTTTATTTCAGTTCACAAGGTTGAAAATAATGATTAGAAAAATTATGGCATAAGAATGAGCCAAATCAATATAAAGAGTGAAAGGATTGAATGATGTACTTTATAATGATAAGGGGTATATTAGTTTATTTAAAAATGTAAAGTGTTCTTTCTTATTTTTCTTTTTCCTTTTTTTTTTTTTTGTATTTCTAATCACTTTGAATTTGTTAAAAACTATGTAAAAAAATCGTTTACACGTATGTTTCTCTTGCAATATTTTTTATCTTTTTAGTTCTTTTAGTAAACATCCAAAGAATTAATGATAATTACAAAGTAAGTTTCTTTGAGTTCAATTATCAATAACATACATGAAAAAACCTATTAGATAGAATTTAAAAAAAAAATGACTTTGTGAACAAATCTTATCAGATTACTTAGAACTATAGTTGTCTTAGGTTTGTAATGTATTTGGAGTCCGGTAGAGTTTATCATGTATACTTGTAGTAGAATTTGTATTACTAAAGTATTGTATTTAGAGACCCAAGAGGTGTTGGCCCACTGGTAAACAAGCTTTAGCTTATACACCAGGTCAGGGTTCGAACCTCCTGGGGAGCACCTACACGAATTTATTCGTGGAATACCTATGGTATGCCTCTAGCAAAAGAGGTTTCTCAATATAATTGTTATCTTCTAAGTATTATTAAATAAAATAGAAATTATGTACATATGAAATTTACAAATTTTGTTATAAAAGTGTATATAGTTTTTTTTATAGGGGTTTGTTGTCGCAATATGATATTTTAGATCTCTACATTGAATGCATTATGATATATTGGAATCATTGGATCGATATCTCCAATTTGTTGATTTCATTTTCTTTTGTAGATGTGGTAATTTTTTTTATTTTTTTTAACCGTAAAATAAAAATTATGATTTGATTACTATGAAGTAGAGTTTGTATCTCAATAAGAAGTTGGGATTTGTAATAGTATTAGATTAGATTGATCTAAGAGTTTGTGTAGATAGATGATAACTATGTTAATGTTAGGGTTGTAGTAGGAAATATAACAAAGTTTATCTTTTTTATAAATATTATTTGATATAAGATAATGACGATAGAGTTATAATCTTAATAAACTACTTATTAGCTTATAACTTTATATTAATCTCCTTATCAATAGGATAATTATGATGGAACTATAATAATCACTATAAGACTTAATGGATTATTAGGATACAATTATAATATTGATAAGGTGCTACACTGTGATCCTCTTTGGAAGGGATAAAAGTTGTGAAGGAAAAAAAATATATATAACGTTAAAGATAAAAATTTGAATTCAAAGATGACAAAAACTTAAACTAAAAGAAACCAAATCCTATAAAATTGTAGGATAAAAAAAACGATAAATTCATGATGAATTTTTTTTTTTTTTAACAGCAATCACAAATCGTGCAACGCATGGGCATCTACCTAGTTTTAAGATAGTATTAATTAGCATTTTCTAGGTCCATAAATAAATGTGGTATTTAATTTCTAAATTTTGGATAGTTTTACAAATCCCATGCAATAGCACGGGCCAAAACTAATACATATATTGTTGCAATGTGGTTTTTGCAAGTATATATTGTATTGTATTTTTAGTGTTGGTAGGGAAATCCTGTGGTTTTAGCAAGTATATATTGTATTGTATTTTTACAAATCTCATGCAATAGCACGGGCCAAAACTAATAAAATGCCGGTACCTTTGGCGGTTTATTTTTAGAAAACCGCCAATGTAAGTGGCGTTTTCCTTCCGTTATAACACTATTCAACCATACTGACCTGGATCATATATTGGGTAATAGTTTTAGTTGGGGCATATTTGGGGAATATTTTTTATTTAAATAATATACATTAACAGAAAATCACTTTCAANAAAAAAAAAAAAAAAAAAAAAAAAAAAAAAAAAAAAAAAAAACCTCAGAATTCAATACATACAATGATACAAACATACCCCCTCCCCACCCCCAAAAAAAAAAAGAAAAAAAAAGAGGAAAAATACAATGGTAGGGTAGTTTTCAGTGAAACATCAGTGCTTCGGAAAGGCTTACCTTACAATATGATGATTAAGCGCACAATCTGCCCCAGATACCTAAATGATTTTATGGCTTCCTTCAAGCATTTGTTTTTGTCATCACGAGACCAGTGCTGCAACACTCAAACAAATACTCACAAGTGAGCATTTCAAAAAGATGAAAGAACAACTAGTCAACACCTATGAGATAATTTTCAGCAGCAACCTCACTAAGTGTGTTCAGCTTCTCTCTGACGTCCTTCAGCAACTGTTCTGCATCTCCCTCCCATTTACAAAACTCCAAATCCCTTCCCTCTAGAAGCTTCACAGCAACCTGATGCAGAATGATATAAGATGTGAAGAAACGAAATGTAGTTAAAGCATTTTACTGCTTTGACTAAAAGACTTCATGCCTTGTGAGCAGTAGCCAACTACCCAGCAAGGATAATAAGGGCGATTACATGCTTTATATTATCAAATCATCTGTATAAACAGAGAATACATAGTACCTGGAACAACTAATAGCAGCACTAGAAAATGGGATAAAACTCCTACTCCCCATCCAAACAATCATCAGGCATCCAGAAGAGCTTTTGTCAGAAATTTATGTTCTTACCAGCATGAAATTTCTTTCTGACGTGCTTCTCCAACACCAGTTTTTTCCCTACTACTATCATAAGAAGCAAAACCGCATAACAATAAGCTTGAAACATTGAGGTGACTGATTGATATTGGAGTTGGAGTTCCCATTGGGGTGAATCATATTGGTTTCAGCCTTCTCATTGAGGTAGTGCAGCCTAGTTTACTCAACTCTTCATTTCAATAAAAGCATCCGTATCGGATCCTTAGAATAATGATAGGATGTTACATGGACACTTCAAATTAGACCAAACAAGGAAAAAGCCTAAAAGTAGATGAATACGATCCTCAAATCCACACCAAAACCGATCATTGTTCTTGACCCCGATACAGCTTGCAGCAGAAGAGATATGTTCATGACAATAATAGCCTAGAAACACACCAATAACTGGTATATGCTCAAAGCTTCATGGTCACAGATTCATGTTAATAGATTCTCGACCGAGGGTGGAACACCAAGAATCATGGTTTGGATCGCGGGTAACGATCACACCATCACGGAAACAGAGTGATACAGTTTTAGCGTATTGGATCACAGTCGTCGAGGAATGAATTTTAGTATCGGCCATTTATCGGTTGTATCGGCCAACTTTTGGCTATTTATCAACCATATCGGCCATGTAATGGCCGTATAACGGTCGTATTAGCCATACAACGGCCTTTTTGAATACACCTTGATGTGCCAGGATGTCGCGTATATATTGGCAACCTCAAAAACCGATGCATAAAGGCTGATACGTCGCATATTGACCGAAATATTTGATACCATGTCCAGAATGTGAGCAAATTGGATTGTTCATAACACGACCTCTTTCATATTCTCGACAACCCAATTTTGTTTATATAATTAAAGAGTAACACTCTTGCACAACCGTCTAACTGTCAGATGCCCAGTTCAAGGGTTACTTTCTCCAATTTTTGGGTTACTTTTAACAACTTAAGGATGACATTTTATAGCATAGGTTAGTTTTATAAAAGCACGCCAAGTTGTAAAAAAAACACCCCTAAGTCGCTAATAGTAGCCCATAAATGGCTAAAAATCACCGTTGAATTAAGTCCGCTAATGGTTAGACGGTTCTACACAAGAATTTGCGGTAATTAAAAGTTTCCAACAGTTTTCTATGGTAATCTCTGGTAACTCTATTTATTTAATTAGGTATATTCGGGTATTATTATTTATTTTTTTGTTTAAAAAGGGAAAATAAAAACGAAAAACAAAAAAATCTTATTATCCTGGCTAAGCCTACCCCTACAATTCTCATTTGTTAAAAACTTCGGATTTCTTTCCCGCTCCTGTGCCATGACCCCGAATGAACTGCATTTCATTGAACTGTGTGTATCACAAGTTGACAACTGTCAATGACTATGGATAGCAACATGAGTAAGCTAATATGTGGCTCCCTTAACATCGAAGAACCAAATATCATCTGATACATATTGGTGGTTGAACTTGCTGATCAGTAAAATCCTTAGATGTAAGGTATTGCCAGGTACAAAGCAGAAAACAGCTGATATGATCAATAAACAATGGATTAAATGGCCAATAAGGCCAAGATACAATAAATACAGCCAATACGGCTAATAAAATTCACGTCAATGATAGCCGTGCATATTATGCAACACCCGTACCACTACCGTTCCATGATGTCATGACCGTTAGTACTAACTAGGGATGGCACACAATTACAGAGTACTAAACCCAACTCATGGATAAGAGGAAGATAACAAAAAAACCTCATAAAACTTTCTGTTATTACTTATTATCATAAAGCTCTCCTTAAAACTCAAGATAACCAACATAAGTAACACTCTAAGACAGGCTTTGAATAGATTCAGTATGGACAGCAACATGTCAAAGTCTCACATAAGGACACAAAGACCCTTCTTATTAGGTGACAGATCATCTAAATGCTGAATCTCTGATTCAAACTTGGAAGCCTTTTGAAGAAAAATTTGTTAAGAAAATAACCAACAACAAGCAAATGTACCTGTTTTGCTATCACTTGCCCTCCGGCTATATGTGAAAAGTACACATTGTAGAAGTGGGATAGAAATAGAGGAGCACTCTTTTCTCCAAGTTCCTTCAAATATGTGGCATAAGAAACACCAGGATTGCTAGGTTCTGGAATCACTATACCTTGCTGGACACACCATTCTAGGTCCCTGGCCAGACTCTCTGATCTTTCTAAACCAGTTTTCCTGAAGTATGCATCTGTAATGATACCCACAAGTCAAATCACTAAGTAGCAGAAAAGACACAAAAAGGATATCAGCCTCAGCAAACTTCACATATTTAACGCTGCCAGACTATAGCTTAAGCAAGGGAGCTCTCTAGCATCATTCTACGCAAATTCTTGTGTTAACCGTCTAACCGTTAGACAACCCAATATAATGGTGACTTTTCGCAATTTATGGGCTATTTTTAGTCACCTATGGGCTACTTTTTATATTTAAAGTAATTTTATAAAATTACCCTAAGTCATAAAAATGTAGCCCATAAGTGGATAAAAGTAGCCACTAATTTGCGAAAAAGTTATTCCTGAATTGGGTCAAATTGTATAAAATAGCCCTTAAGTCACTAAAATTAACCCCTAAGTTACGAAAAGTCACCCTTAAATTAGGTCGTCTAACGATTAGACGATTGTACAGGAGAGTTACTCATCTTTCTATCGGGCAACAAAATCCACTAGCATACTGGCTATCTATGTTACTCAGATTTGAGTACTAATGTTTGACATGGGTAAGGATCCAACTTCCAAGTCTCCAATTTGGGATGGCTAAAATTTTAAGATAAGGGGACCCTGTCCTAATACTATCTTCTTTTCGGAAAAAAAAAAAAAAAAAAAAATTAATAGACCTCATTCAAATCTAGAAAGGGTTATGGATATTGACTCAAAATGAAACCATACTTTAAAACATTGTAACCAAATCCCAAATATAGCACCAGCTCAAATATAAGCCCAAAAGTCCAAAGGTTTTTACTTTTTACTGCCTTTAAGACGGAATCATGAGCTGGCTCACATGATAGAGAGAGAGAGATGAGAGAGAAAAAGAGCAATTGAGCAAGTCCACATCACCTATGAATAAAGAAGAAGAAGCAGACAGAACTATTCGATCTCTGCATGATAAGTTTCTGGCTTTCTTCTCCTCTGGATTCATGCTTTCCACCAAGGTCAATGAGCTGATTGCTTGGCCAGACATGGATCATACCTGGATCCATCTTGGGTTGTATCAACAGGTATCTCCCAATAATTTTCTATGTTGGACAAACATAGCTGGAATTGATGGACACCACTATTGATTCTTTTGGGATAAGCTACATGAACTAGGCAACAAGTATAAAATACAACCATGTCGCCAGGTGATGTCAACATGGAAACTGAACTTTTTTTAATTAATGAGAATAATTGTATTAAAGAAGCTGTATAAACAAAGCTTAGGAGGAGAAGTTGCCCACCCACATAAATATGAATACAAATTAGTCTGGCTCCTCTAGACATCAGAAATTGGACAAATATGAATACAAATAAGTCTGGCATTCTTCCGCACCCAAATGACCATGCCAAACTTTTATCAAGGCACAACCTGCGTTACCTTGACACGCGCATAAGTGTCGAGTATGGGTATGGATCGAGTGTCTAACTCATCATGGCTCAAAATTTTGGACATGGGTACAGGGATGCGACAATCATGAGACATGAATTGAATTCCAAAAGACATATTTATGTGCATTTCACGCTAAATTATTGCACATAGTATGTAGATAAATTTATATTGTCAGGCCCACTTATGAGCATATCTCACATAAAATTTGTGCTTTCCACCCTTCCTTTGTATCCTTTTACTCCACCAGTTTGTGGTTCAATATAATGGATGTGTCCAACTGACAATTGGAGGTGTCGGGTATATATTTCATACCCCATTTCAGAGTCCGATACGGGTACGCCAGGTAAAATGAAGAGACCGAGGAACATAGGGCACAACAACCCTTTGTTCCTTATCCCTCCAAAAACCAACAAAAGGACTCTGCATTCGCTCCAAAACTGTGGAAGTCTCCGAAAACACCAATCAATTTACCTAAAGATACAACATCATATCACGATAAAGGAAAATAAGTTAACAAGGCTGTACAAGCATGGTGAAGCAGACATATAAGATATAACAGTCTCCTCCTCCATAGCATATCTCGGTCTTACATCTCCTCAAGGCCAAGGTCATTGTAAAAGGCATCAACTTCAAAGGTACCTTTGCCTTCCAAAGAAGGTTGGTAATAAGGAAAGGAGAATACTGTGAAGGTGAATGGAACTGTGCAAGAAANCCCGCCCCAAAACTCTATTGTGCTCATTGCCAAACAGCCAACCAGAATCCTAACGTCCAAGCTACATTCTAGCAACTGAATCCATACTCTAGCACTAGCTTGGCAACTGAGCTAGGCATCAATTATAATGATCTAAATCACGAGGTAAACTGTGATCAGTATGTTACATTCTTTTTCCATTAGTAAGAAGTGGGCGCCTAGCCTCCTAGCTCCTGAATTTGGTTACAGAACAGTAACAATGGGAGAAGGGCAAGGGCCCATAGGGCCACACCACAATAACCTTCCCCAAAGAAAATGGTTACATGGAGATTGAACTTCCCAACCTCAAGATTAGAGGTGTGAGATTTGACATGAGCTTGAACTCGCTTCCTCCATGGGGGGCATGTTACGTAAAATAAGGACACAAATATCCAAACAAGTTTTTATTCTTCCCTATGCCATGTTCCCTCATTGACGTTTGCCAAGGAGGTAACACGACACATTAAGCCATACACGGTCAAAAATAGTTAAAAAGGCCAAATGCGACATGAGTATTTCATGGTGAAATAAAGAGTCCATGTGACCTATTTTCAATGAAAACCATGGGAGAGAAAAACAGGACAGGCGAGCACAAGATATTACAGTGTACTCTGAACGTACCAGTATGCTATATACTAAATAGTATGTATTGATGGCATTGGATAGGAGAATCGAACTTGACAACAAGAAATTTTTTCTAAAAATCTAAATGAATTCTTTAGCAACAATGTCCTTGATGGAACATTTCCAGGACTCAAAGGAAAGAAAATGTTTAGTAGTTGCTGTCATCCAAGGTGAAATAGCACTCATCAATACAAAAAGGCCCATTCACATGTTCGCTCTTCAGACTTATGAGCAACTATCAAAGCTCAATCCCATGATGAAGATAACAATTAATGCATTTAATTAGCTCTTTGTCCTTTGTTGTTGTATCTAAAACACACTACTTCATTAGCGATCATTTCTTGTCTGCTGTTGGTTCACTTTGTCATCGCATTCTATTGGGTCTAAAGATAACCCCAAATTACTAATTTAACAATAGGTACATCCCTCTACAAGTAACAGTAACACCATTGCACCAACTATATCTCTTCAACTATAACAAACATTCTCAAACTGTATCCACTGAATTAACATCATATGTTCGTATGATTATTAATCTATGGCAATGAAGCGTTATTGGTCCTCACATGACCTCCATATAAGCAAATAGGATAAGTCATTAGAACTCAGGTGTTTGGTATGTGGAAGGTAGAGAGATTGGAATAGCAATCAAACAATACACTTGTGTATACCACATATTTGGCATATGAGACCGGGGATATGGACAGATGGAAAATGAGATTATTTGGCCTACATTCTCCTTGTTTTCATCCCAGAAAACTCAATTGGGATATTCGTTTTACGTGGGAGTTATAATCCCATTTCCACCTCCCTATTCCAACGAAACACACGCCCCCGAATGACTAACTTGATCCCACCACATGCGACACCAATTCCCCTTCTCAAAAAATCTCATTACCACCTAGCAAAGCTCATACAGTTACACAACACATAGCACAAACAAAGCTACATACTAATGCACAGAAAAGAAAGACTCACAAGAGACGTCATTCGAATCCTCAACAACGCGTTCAAGGGTTTCGAACACAACCTTGCTATCAACCAAGTACTTGACAAGCCCTTCCATGGTTGGCTCCCAAACCCCATCAGAAATGGCGGCATCACCATCATCATTGTCATCAGACTTCTCGGTATCGGACGAGGAAGAATCGCCTGAGAAACGGGAGCCTTTGTCATTACGGAGCTTCATAGCAACGAACCGCATCTCTTCAGTAATGCCCTTGCTCTCACCTGGGTACTCTTTCCGGTACCTCTTCCTCTTCTTCAGCATAGGCGGCGCAATTCCGCCATTAAATGGCTCGAATTCTCTCTCCTCTTCTCCCTCTGATTCTGAGGATGAGGATATTGGAAATGTGGGGGTTGTTGTCTCAGAGTAGTGGCATGAGAGTGTGGGGAAGCCATTAGGGTTTGAAATTGGGGTTTGATTTGAGAATGTCGATGGTTTGTAGAATTGGGGTTTGAGTTGAGATGGTAGAAGCTGGTGGTGCTGTCTATGGAGTGTTGATAATGGTGAGAAAGAATGGGTTGAAGACAAAGAAGCAGCCATTGTTGTCATTTTTCTGCAACTGTGCTTGTGAAATTGGGTACGGGCCGTGTGAGAGAATAAGCAAGGCTTGTAGGAGCACCACACCGGACACAACGGTCTTAAAACTAATTTTTCCAAAGGTGCCTTGATTTTATTACTCCCTCCGTCCCCTAATTATCTTTCAAAAATACCATATTTTTTGTCCTAAAATTAGCTTTTAAAATCCATAAAATCCCATAATTTTTCTATAATACCCCTTCATTTACTCACAACTACAATAAAAAAATATATACTCTCTCTCCAATCACTTCCTCTCTCCAATCACACTCTCTCTTTCTATTATTTTATTCTCTCATAATAATATCTCTCTATTACTTTACTCTCTCACATAAATTTGCCCTTCTATTTTTTATTCCCATTATTAGTGCTTGGGCAAATTTGTCTAAAAATATTCACCTAAAATTTTGCACCCTCTCCATTTCTGAAAACTAATTTTGGGACAGAGGGAGTATTATTTTTTTTTTGGATTTTTTGCGAGGAACCCCCTTATATAATACACTTTTTGTAAAAAACCCCCTTATATAATTTTTTTTGTGGA
>BSSO01008150.1:0-10370 GCA_030267885.1 Mesembryanthemum crystallinum | reverse complement strand
AATTCGACGTTTCTTTGCCGTACCCGTTTCTCACATTTTGGCAAATTGACGTTTCCCCGTACCCGTACCCATTCGCGTTTCCTGCGCCGTCTCTGTGCAACGTAGCTTCATAATCTCTGTGTACGGCATCCTTGTTGAGAATGACCTATTCTCACCCTTTGTAATATATCTCTTTTTATTATAAAAAAAAAAAAAAAAAGGGGGGGATTTCATATAAAGGCCCTGTTTATTCCACTGTTTTCTTACCTAAGCATCCCCTGCAACCTCATACAGTAATTCCTGTACACATTTCACTCTTTCTATTTCAAGTTGTATTTGCATTTGTGCAACATTTTGTGGTCAACCTAAACAAGAAAAATGTATGTAACAATTGCTTCTTCATCCAAAATATAAAAAGACAAAAATTCAAAAATATGTCAATTCATACCCTTCCATTTCCTGCAAGTTGCATAGATATATTAATGAAAGCAACAAACCCTTAATGACGCAGCGGAGTTTGTGTGGGGCCGCATCACTTACATGGCCTCTCTGTGGGCTAAGGCGGCTGGAGCTTTTTGGGGACACACCCTTAATGACATCCAACGTCACTAGGGTGACTTGTAATTTTTTTACACTTTTGAGGACAGCTTGTCCTCCTATCTTGTAATCTTTTTATGGTATTAATACAATTTTCTCTTTATCAAAAAACATTAATGAAAGCAAACAATAATTCATAAGGAAAAGCAAGACTACTCAAACTTGGAAAGAAACCTTATTGCTAAAGAGGGGGGGGGGGCAGAGNAGAATTGGAAAAGGAAAAAGATGTGAAGTTTTACAAAAATAGAAAGAAAAAAGAAAAAGCAAATGCCCAATAAGCAATGCTCAGCCCAAGCAACAAGAACATCCAATACGACAAAATAATACTTAACTTTTGTGTTTCAGGACAAGTAATAACTAGCCTAATAAAAGATCCTAAAGAGTATACACAAAATGTAATACAGAAAATCACAGTTGCATCCTGAATCTACTAAATCATGCAATGGATTTGAACTCTTATACATCCAAGTATTTCCCTTTTAACCAACATCACTCAGCAGTAAAATAAACAATCGGACTCTGTTGCTTCAGATGGAAGCATAAAAGACAGAAGCAAGAGCTTATGAATAAACTGAATAACACAAAACTTAATTGAAAAGCTCAAAATGTAAACATGAAACACACTATAATGCCAAATGCAATTAACCTTTAACAACAAACTACATAGCTGGAGAAATGTATTTGAACAGTAACACATGCACAAACGAATTCCTCTTTTTTATTTGCCACTTCAACCCGCAACAGAATAATAATCCAGTTAACGCATATTGGTATATAATTATTATTTACTAAATGAATTAAAAGTTAAAATGCAAATAAAAATCTAAATGTTTTCCGTTGTACCTGAATTGAGGAGCCAATAGTGGTAATAGCTGTCGGTGGACTGTACAGCTGTTTCTCTAGCCATAACCATTGTGAACTTCCCAAGATACTTCCATCACTCAACAAAGGATCTCTATGGTATCTAGTGTCAAGGAGAATGACCTGGAATTTTTTTAACAATGAATATGGAATTAAAAGGCAATAACCTTGGACACAGAAGGTTCAAGTTGAAGCAACTACTCACCCAAATGTCGGCAAATAAGAATGAGTGGACGAGAAAGAAAGAAAAGGGAGACCGAAATGCACAAAGATAACTCTAGAAGGTGAACTGAAGACATAGAATGATATAAACATTAATTTTCATAAAAATAATTGAAACGGAATAATTGCCACATCACGTCTCATTTGACCAAGTATAAGCAGGTTTACCAAAATAACTATTCCTCAATATGGTCCTCAAAAAATATTTCTTTTTATTTTCCCATAAGTGGGGAATTGGCTCTGTTGCTATATGCTGAAAGCTGTGCCAGTCCAGAGTCACCAAGTGAACAAACGGTGTATGACAGTTAAAACTGATTCAACCTTTCCTTTCATTGTTTTCTTGCAAAGGCGACAATTCTGCATTTAACTTATGTTCTGGAAACCATTGGTCAGGAAATAATCCCCTTAATTTCAGGAAGGTGATCAAAGTGATAATAACGAATGAATATTGGAAAATTGTAAAGAACCAAAATAAACATAATAGGAGAATAAGACACAAGATTTACATAGAAAACCCTTTACTGGGGGAAACGACAAGTGGAGAAAGATAACAATTCACTATATCAAAGAAGACTACAAATGGAAAACCTTCCCTACACAAACTTTGTATCTTAAATCTCTCAAGGCTCTCTTAACTTGAAGGAACTAATTTACCTCCAATAACACTCAAAACAGTCAAAGAGGAACATCCTCACATCTTGACGATCCCTAAAACACTCTAAACCTTAGAAAATAATAATATATACATAAAATAGGCATTTCTCGACAGTCGACAGTGTAGGAGTTAGGACGCGCCATGTAGGTGAGCGATTAAAAAATTAGTTGATTTAAAAAAATTAAAATATTTCATGTGTTGTTATATTCCAAAAAAATGTCAATGTAATAGGTTAACAAAAATCTAATAAAGATTTCTTTATTTGCCAAATAGATGTTCATCCAAAGTTAGCCAAAAACCTGCTAAAAAATACAACTATTATTTTAAGATTACTTATAACTTTTGATCAACTTTTCAAAATTTTAATTTTTTAACGCCATCAGAAAGAGTGCGAAATGTAATTTAAAATGAGACCAATTTGTAGTAGGGATGTCAATAAGTTAATAATGTTTTATTCGGGTCCACTCAAACCCAATAATAAGCTCATTTAATGTGCTTAAGTTTGGACCCATACTCCTTTAGTTTGTACATATTAAATATCCATATTCAATTACACTGAATCTAGCAGGTCTAATTTGTCATCTATAGGTCCGATTAAGTTGTATTATTAATTGTGCACATATGCATACAGAAATGACAGGACTTCATTATAAAAAGAAAAATGATGAGAAGTTAGGTAACACGAAGTCAAAAGGACAAGTTAAAAATAAAAATCAATATTGAGAACAAATCACAAAGTATAAATATAGTGCAATAAACAGATAACACACATGTCCTTACATAATTGCGTACAAAATTAACTAAAAATAAGCCATAGCAATTAATAGTTGATAGATAATAGTGGATTATATAGGCCAATTTGCTTTTATTTTTATTTCAACAAAGGTGAAATTTAAACGTCTTCATGTATACTTAGGAACTTAATTTATATTACTTTGGATATTTCCAAAAATTTTCATGATGAAATCACGAAATAATTGTTGTACAAGTGTATTAATATGAACTCGTACAATATAATATTTATGTACAAAAAGATAGTATAATTAAAATATATGCATCCATCATTTGAACACATATTTTATTGTTGCACTGTATTTTGTTGTTTTCAGATTATTCTATTGTTTCACTATAATTTATTGTAACCAAAGTAAATGTGAATTAATATGAAATACACTTTAAATTTTGAAGAGTTATGAACGATGATAGATGGCCAAATCAATAGGTTGCTTGAATGTTTAATTTATAAGTAAAAAAAATAAAATAAATAAATAATCAACCAGAGTAATACTCCCTTTGTCCCACTATTACGTTTCCAAACCAAAATTGACACAAGAATTTAGGATGAAAATTTTTGCCATTTTTGCCCTTGTGAAATAGAGAGAATATAATAATTGGTTGTGAGAGAGATATAAAGTTAGAAGAGAGAGAGTGATTGGAGAGAGGGTGATTGGAGAGAGGATGATTGGAGAGAGAGTGATTGCAGAGAGAAAAAAAAAGAGTTTTTTATTGTATTTTTTAGATAGTGGAGGGGTAATTTAGGGATGATATGGGGATTATTTGGTTTGGAAAGGTAATGGTGGGACAAAAATTTTGGTGGTTTGGAAACTTAATAGTGGGACGGAGGGAGTAATAACTTAGAATTTAATAATATATTACAAACCGCGCAGCGCACGGGCATAAACCTAGTAATCTGATATACCAAACACCTTAAGTCTTATAGGATATTTATAAGCATAAGATATGGCTTGGAACAAGCCAAACCCTTAGTTTCCTAATTCACCTCAAACTATGATTAGAAAGTACAACTCAGTTAGGATACTACTCAAGTACAACCAAATAATATCCTAAATTTTATCTCCAACTAATAAATAGGAAATTATATTGAATTAGGAAACTAAATCATATTGGGAACTGAATTCGAGACAAATTCCTAACAAACTCCATCATGGATCGAATTCTCATCGAAACCTAGGTAAACTTACTTGAACGTCTTCTACCTCATCTTAGGAAACCCTAACTGGGCTTCGCCTTGAAGTGAACTTGCTTCAAGAACGTCTTGAGCAACCCGGGTTTTTTTTAGATAAAGGCTCCGTTTGGTAGAGCGGAAATCATTTTCCTATTTTCTCCAGTTTGGTTTATAATGGATGGAAAATGATTTTCAATTAGGAAAACTGATTTCCTATGGCAGGGGAAAATGTTTTCTTTTCTAAGTGGACGGAAGACGATTTTCTTCGAGATGGCGAGATGGAAATGGCGCGGCATGAACAATGGAATGTTTCGTTCCTTTCCCAGTTGATGAATTTGTGAAAGTCCAGTTTTCTCTCTTCTCTCTCTCCTCCCAGTCTCCCACTATTTCTCTTTCTTTCTCCTCCTTTCTTGGGACCAACTCTGTGAGCCCCCTCCTTTTCTCTCACTTACTCCATCCTTTGAATCAATACAATAGTAAGAGTATTATTTTGTGGCACCTGCAACAATGGCTACAGATGTCCACATCAGAGTGAATATTTTCAGCCACAACCAAACACTGGAAAATCGAATAGAATTATCGTTTTTCACTGAAAATTCATTTCTGTTGAAAATTGTTTTCCATAGAAAATATTTTCCGCCAAACCAAACGCAGCAAAAGAGAAAGCATGTATTAATGAAATGTCCAAAAAAGTACATCAATAGAGGACAAGATGTCGTCTCGATAAGCTAGTTACAACTTACCCCAGGTACGCTGGATATTAGTAATAACTAATAAGATAGCCCCTAAATGCCCTTGCAGCTCTAGCCCAAAAAGAAACTAAATAAGTGATCCAGTCCCACAATAGATCAACCGATAAGACCACCCCATTAAACACACGGGCATTCCTTTCCAACTAATTACACCACACAGTAGCAAAGATCGCATTACACACAGTAGCCACTTTTCCTTCCCTCCCCAAAACACACAAATCGCACCTGAAGGAACTCCACAACACTAGAGGGGCTAACCCTAGCCTCCCTAAAAACACCGAACAGCCTACTCAAATGGGCCGAGCATATGAGCAAGTAAGGAACATATGTGATGTAGTCACGCCGTTTGCTGACAGAAAAGACAGATATCAGGTGAAAGTGCCATCTCTGATCTCCTCCCTTTGCACAAATCATTAGTATCAACCCTATCTAACGCCAGAAGCCACACAAAAGCCCACACCTTGTGAGGCACCTTCGCCTTCTAAATAATATTTGAAATGGCAAATTGAGGGAAAGGCGTACGCTGCGTACCCAACTGTTAGAGAAAGGATTTACAAGAAAAACCTCCATAAGAGTCACCAACCCACCTTCTAGAATCCTCACCATCAGTAACTTATACTATCCCAAAACGTCAAGTAAGTTAGTAAGCTCCTCTATCTCCGCAAACTTGAGCAACCTGGGATACTACCTTGATTTGCGAACCAACGCTAATCTCCCCAACTCCGTTCACAAAAACCCTCCTGAAAAACTTGAATAGAACCTCGAAATACATCTCTTTGATCTGATACGATTCCTCAATCCTCCCTCCTTGAAAGTGCCTTCTCCAAACCAAAATTGAACACATCATGAATTCCTTAAATCTTCTCAATATTAAACTGTTCGTCTCGGATCGGATCTTACTTGTTGGTTGCTCAAGATGTTCTTGAAGCAAATTCAGTTTAAGGTGGAGCCCAATTAGGGTCAAGGAAGATGACATTCGTAAGTTCACCTAGGGTGCTTTGAGTACTCGAGCTAAGGTGGAGATTGTTAGGAAATTGTCTCCAATTCAATTTTCCTAATTTGAGTTAGTTTTCTAATTTTATGTAATTTCCTATATTAGTAGGAGATAAAATTTAGGGTAGGAAAGTAATGTCCTAGGTGAGTTGTACTTCCTAATTATAGTATGAAATGAATTAGTAAACTAGGGGTTTGGCTTGAGTAAGCCATATCTTATGCCTATAAATATCCGGTAAGGCTTAAGTTGTTTTGATACCTAGATCATTCTCTAAGGTTTGGAGTTTTTGAGGGATCACCAAGATGTTCCTCTTTGGATATTCTTGGAGGTGAATTAATTCCTTTAAATTCAGAGAGCCATGTGAGATTTAAGATGTAAAGTTTGCGTAGGGAAGGTTTCCCATTTGTATTCTCCATTGATATGGTGAATTATTATCTTTCTCCGCCCATGGTTTTCCCCCAGTTAAGGGGTTTTCCAAATAAACTTGTGTCTTGTTCTCCTATTATGTTTATTCTCGTTGTTTCCAATTTTTCAGTATTCATTCGTTATTATCACTTTGATCACCATCCTCGAATTAAGGGGATTATTTCCCAACACTATCTCCTAGGTCTACATTGAAACCAGGAACCACTCCAACACCTTGCAACAATCAGGCATCGCAAATTATGGAAGCACACAATTAGGGTTACCTAACTTATGCTGCATACCGTAGAATTTTCCAAATTTATACCAACCAAGGATTTATCTAAGTCAGAATCCTACATGAGGAGGAATCCAAATGTAACTTCTGTTAGACAGATCTCGCTGTTGGGTCTTGTCAACTGACCAATATGTAAAGTAGGATTTGTCAGAAATTTCAAGTCAGATCAACATGGCTTCAGCTTAGTCTTTCATTGGCCCATTAGCTAATCATCTAATGGATATGTCCACCTGGTCAAAGTTTTGAAGCACAGCCGGTTCCAAGCTGCCAGTCATCAGCGCGCTGTGGCTCATCCTCCAATCTAATTCAGTCTCCTCACCTTCCACAGTAGTTCTGACCCCCATTCCCTCTCTCTAGGAGTTCCCTTTTGTCAATTCATTTCCCTCTCTTTCTACTCCAGCTTTTGCGTTAATTTTTTTACTTTTTCAAGTCAGTGCTTTGATTTTAAGGAAGTTTCAGCAGTTCGCTAGCAATAACTTGGTAAATTATTACTGCCTCCTGCCGGTCCAGCAGTCTAAGTAAATGGGATAATGTTAAAGAATACAATTGCAAAATCATGTGTACATGTTAGAATAAAAGGAACTGGACACTGTGTTGAGTGAAACAGCCAAAATTGGTATAGGTGTGTGGCATCATTACTATGGGATGGGGGAAGTAATATCAATTTAGTATTGAGCTTTTAATTGTATTTAGTGCTGATTTTGTATTACAATAGTGACTGAAATAGACCAAAAGGAATATGAGATGTTACTAAATGTGTGTGCATAGTGAAAAATCCCTCAGAAATATTTCCTTCACTTTGTAATTCGGGCTCAACTCTTGAGGAACTTTGTATCGTGGCTTATGCACTTTAAAACAGAGGTTCAACCCAACTTGGATATGCAGAAAGCCTAAAACTTTCACACTCTCCAAACTGAGGTCTTTCATTATGAGTTTAAAGGGGACACAGCTAAAATAAATAATTACATCTCCATCTCAAAGGAAATAATATCAATGTGTAACGAATAATGACAAATCAGGCCAGAAAATAAAACTAAATAAATTGGGCATACCTTAATTTGCCTCCCAATAGGACCAAATGTGTAAGATGCATAAACACCAGCTTGCTTTCTCCTGTAAGTAAACAAATAGTGGTAATGACTGTAAGAGCTTAAACAGGGCAAGAAGTAGAAAGATAGATATTTCCAAACAATCTCACAATGACATAAGTGTGAGCGCATAGACTCAAATAGCACAGTGACTAAGCGCGGAAATAGCTCTAGTTCAAAAAGAATCTCAAAAAGAATTCTGTTGAGCACACACCCAAGTACATTTACTGCCAATATCTACCTCACCTTGCACTATCTGTAGGTTCATCCAAGAAATCCAGAAGCAGCCTTTGATTGGTGGTTTTCTCTGTAAATTCTTTCCCCGCGTCATTCAATCCATAATCATGGTCATCCCATGTTCCAATAACCTCATCAATAAGACATCATAGGTGGATTCAAGATGGTAGCTTAATTTGTATCAAACACTTGAAAACTATCTATCTCATCTGCTCCCCACTCCAAATGAGATAAAAATAAAGATAAAGAGAAAAAAGATACAAGGACGCCAAGGAAAATTTAGAAAGGAAACATATACCTTTGAATGCTTACGAACATAGGAATACCCAGGATTTGATTTTGCCTTCTCATATTTAGATTTCATTTCTTGTTCGGAAGCAGGAAAAAACCTCGGAACATTCTTCCAGGGCCCAACAGTCCGTTCTTTCCCAAATAATCTGAAAGGGCGTCTATTATCTCCATAAATATTGTCCCCCAGCCAAATAAATAATTGGGGATTGTAGTTAATGATTGCATTCCATATGGGCTGCATGAATCAATTAAGGTAGATACAATTCAATCCAAATCCCGGCTTTCTATTGAAGGAACATTAAACTACTACATGTCAAGCTTCATGCTGCTGTTTCGTAAAAGCGGTTCCCACACCATTGCATAAAACGTATAACAAGCACTGACTATACAGTACACAGCAAAACAATCATAATACCAGTGAACCACCCAAATTTACACTAAAGGGGGCTTGATTCAGACTAAAGAGACTGTACTATAGTAGCAGCAACATCCTAAACAAAATGAGTAACAAAAAAAATTTCGACAAAAATATAGCATGCAGATGGTAATTTACTCCCCATTTCATGTGCTTTCTCATGCAGAAACCCAAATACATTAAAAACTTAATACTAGATGACAAGCAAATCCCAGGTGAGAATTCACCAATTGAATTATATAGAACCCAAATTAGAATTTGAACACAGAATTTACCTCCCATTTCATGGGTTTTCTCATGCAGAACCCAAATACTGAAATACATTCAAAACCCAATAGATGATATGCAAATCCCAGGTGAGAATTCAATAATTGAAATATATACAACAAACCCAATTAAAATTTGAACACAGAATTCACCTCCCATTCCATGGGTTTTCTCATGCAGAACCCAAATACATTCAAAACCCAATACATGAAATATGCAAATCCCAGGGGAGAATTCACCAATTGCAATATAAAGAACTCATAGAACAGACCCAAAATGAAAAAATAAAATTAAATAAAATGAACACAGAATTCAGCTCCTCCATTTCAATAGATGGAATATGCAAATCCCAGGACGTGATTCTACCAATTGAAATATATAGAACAAACCCAAATCAAATTTGAACAAAGGAAACATCCAACAATTGGATACAAGCAATTATGAAAATTTCAACCTACCTGAGGATTGGTTTGATTGGAGCAGGACCCAAAGACAATTCGCGAGATTGAAGCATCATCATCTTGGGAAGTGGTAGCAGAGGTGTACAAAATCAGGTGAATGATCAGGAAACTGATTAGAAACCACCGCATGCGGTTGCGCCACCACTCGACGTCACCAGCGCCACCCAATACCGGGAAAGCACACATTGACATTTTCTTCTATAACACCCGACTATAATTGGTTCGGTTTGTCTGCACACTTTCTGATTCGATCTAGTAAAATAACACTAAAGCCTTTGTTTACCTCATATTTAGCTTAGTATAGTTGAATTTGGTCGGGTTAAGTAGATAACTTGAACTTAAGATTTAAATTCAAACTAGTTTGTTATGCTGTACATTGAACCTACATTCAGTTTAAAAGTGTTTAAAACTTATACGCTGATATGTCAACTAGGTTTGACCCCGTGCGACGGTATTTCCTACTATAAATTTAAGCATATTAAAAATTAAAAATTTAGATATTTGTAGAAAAGATAAATAATTATATTGTCTAATGCAACATGAACGAAAATTAAAGAAATGTTAACAATATCTAATGCCTAATGAAAGAGAAAAGGAAAAAAAAAAAGACGATCGATTTACATTGAATTACTGAATTTTATGTGTCTTCTTACTTGACAAAATAAGTTTTAGTTCACAAAAAAAAAGGTTAGGTCAATAATATAAAAAAAAATATAAAAAATATAAAAAATAAAAATAAAAATGTATAACTTCAGTAATTTTTTAGGGGTCTGGATTTCAATCACAAAGTAAAATGAGCTCATCCTCAAAAATTAGTGCAAAATCAAAAATTCAATATATAACGTTAAATAATATGGAATTATAATGCTCATTTTAAACTTTAAA
>BSSO01008149.1:0-10371 GCA_030267885.1 Mesembryanthemum crystallinum | reverse complement strand
AGAAAACAAGTTGATGATTTGAATTGAACAAAAATAAGATTGAATAAGGTGATAAATGCACCCTAAAATCAAGTAATCCTATGGAATCAAGCATACAAGAAAAAAAATAGTAATAATTAAATATATCAATAGATCACCAGGGTTTCCTTGCCAAAAGTTCTTTTCTTTTTCCTTTAACCGAGGAAAGCTCATGGAGTATTGGGGTTTCAATTTTCAAATAAGGACTAGTCAATCACTATGCCTAATTGTTAAACCTTGGCTAACTTTACGAATAAATCATCTCAAAAAAAAAAAAAAAAGTAGTTTACGAATAAATAAATAAATTGGCTATGGGGGCTGATTTATTTGTAATTTGTTTGAGAAGTACACCGATCATAGGTTTTGTCTCATAACTTCTCTCTTTCTCTCTCCTCAATGAAATGGTTTTGGTGCCATCTATATGATTCCTTGTTGAAAATTTCATTAATTGATAACACCTACAAATTCTTGAATTGTGTATGTACTAATCTGCTTCTCTATTAATGTAAACCAAACTCTTTTTTCTTTTTCTTTTTTTGACAAATGAGAATTTTGATCGATTTTTGATTAAACGGTCGATGACTGCTGGTTATCCCCCATTAGAGTGCTGGATTTCCCCATTTAGAATACTCTTTTTCCCAATTTTATTTTTGCTGAATTTTGGGATGTGAAATGGTGAGATTTTGTTGGTGATGGTGAGTTGGATGAACAATTATTACATTGTCCGAGACCAATGGTCTCTTTCTCACATAATAAGTAGAAGTAACTCCAAATCACTCCCAAAAGATATGCTAAATATCTTGTTATGTGAGATAAGAAATCATTGATTTGGGACCGTACAATAATTTCTCGAGTCAGAAAGTAGTAATGTCATCTCAATTTCAAAAAAAATTTCTCATCTTTTTGTTGACCGTTATTGCAGCCTCCGAAGCACGGAAATAGCTAGGCAGTGGCATTTCCCATCTTCGAAAAGTTTCGGGGACGGAAACGCCTAAGAAACATTTCATCTCAGCCTCTAAACATTTCGATGGATTGGGGACGTATACGAAATGCGTTCGGAACGTTAAAAAAAAAAAAAAAAGAAAAAGGAAAAACGAAAAGTACAGTATGAGAAACGAAAAGAAGTCAAACAATAGAAGTCAAAAGAAAACCCTAAAACCTCGACAACTCTGTCTCTCTCTCTCTAACCTCCGGCGCAGCTCATCGGCGCTACTCTCTTCGGCGGCAGCTCGTGGGTCGGTCCCTCTGTGCTCGTGGGTCGGTCCCTCTATGCTCGTGGGTCAGCCCCTCTGTGCTCGTGGGTCAGCCGGTCAGTCACCTTCTTTCGTTTTCTCCGGCGACCTTCATTCTTCTCCGGCTAGCCAGCCACTGTTTGGTGAAATTCTATTCTCTCTCTCCCGGTCTTTCTCCCTCTGTTTCTGTTTGTGACTGGCTGTTTTGATTGTGTTTAGAATTTTGATTCTTTTAGTAGTTGGTTAAGTGGTGTTGTTGTGGACTTGCTGTTTTATCATTATTTTGCCATTTCCCCGTCCCCGTCCCCGTGCAACATAGATTGCAGCTGAGTTAATTGCTCAAAAGATGTTGAATTGGCCCCCCACCGGTGATGGGCCCAGGGCAGTCGCCCTGGTTGCCCTGTGTCAGGGCCAGGGGTGAGTCCACCAGCCAGCCACCTCTCACGGTTCAAGGATTTGGGTAATTTAAACTAAACCCTAACTTGAATTAATTCAATTCCCATTAGAAATCAGATTAACTTGATGTTTGATTTTGTAGAAATAATAGAACTAGCTTGTGGGCATTCCTAATAGGGGGAAATCGATTACTATTAAGAGGAGTAATCCGCAATTGAGGTAACTCAATGTCTATTAGCATAAGGTTTTGTTTGGGATTTATTTGGAGCGTTCTACGTGTTTGAGTGGTGGATTCATATTGTGTTTAGGAGTATTATTATTTTATATACTAGAACTAGAATTGATTTGAGTTTTACTGTGTGGTTTTGTTTGAACTTTATTTATTGAGTATATTATGTTCAAGGTGACTTGTTTGGTTCCTCTGTGAGCATGGGTATTGTACTGTATTGGGAATCAAGATTGAAATTGTTGATCAAGAACTTCTTCGTGGGTGTTAAGGTAGTGTTAGCTAATTAATCGCTAAAACTAGGGGTGTTTGTAAGGACTGTAAGTATGAAATATTATGGATGCTGTTACTCTACCTACCTATGCTTTTGATTTAGTGTACGGTCAATATCTAAGGTTTAGAGGAGTACATTGGAGAATAGTGAGTTTCTACAAACAAATAAAAAGATATAGTATTAAATGTTAGACAAGCTCAAACATAAGAAACAAGATTATGAGCATGCTGTTCAAATTGTTTTACTAGTATAAAGTCAGTACATAAGACATAAATTAGCTCTTTGGTTAGATTACACAAGTAGTGAGGCTATGCAAAAGGTTTGATTGAATTAGCAAGGGAAGTATGTATAATATACAAGGTTTTGCATTGTCCAATTTGTGTTTACATATATAGTTGGTGAAGTGTTATTTGTGCGCTTAGTTGTGTAAAAAGATAGTTTAAATGCATAGCTAGTTGATATGCTGGAAATAATGCTAGAAAGTATGGTCAGAGTTGAGGTGTATAACTTGAGTAAGCCAGCCTCATGTCATTGTATTATGCTTGTAAAGTGTAAACTATGTGATGTTAGAAGTCGCTTTATTGAATGAAACAGTAAGTTTGTCTTTGAGTTATGAAAAGATGACTAGTAAAGAGATAAATTTAAGCCATGTAATATGCAAGTATGCTAAAAAGGAAATGATATTTGATGTATATTTCCATGACACTTTCAGTAGGATGAACTATATGAGTGAGTTCATGTCATGATTTGAGGTTTAATACGAGATGAAGAGTTGATTAAGCTACTAATCATGTAAAGTGAAAGTAATGGCAGTTGGGTAGTTTAGGAACCTTCTACTATAGTTGAGTTTCTAGCCCCCCGTTGTGGTTATAGTATTGCACGGTTGACGAGTCTGTAGGCTTGCAAAAAGATTTAAGATGCAAAACTGTGGAGGAATTAATATTTAGCTGATGAGACTTGCACTCCTCCTCGTGAGTCGACTGCGGCGGCAACGTCCTGGATATGAGTTGGATTTTTCCAAAGTTTTTGTTTAACCAGGTTTTTGATAAGCCGAAAGGTTGGTTTATTGAATTAACAAGCGGAACTCTAACGAATTTTCGGCTACAATTTATTTAAAGTTATTTTATTTATTTAATAGAAATCCGGGGTGTTACAGAAGGAGGGGTGGGCAAAAGAGATAGAGGGGGGAAGGGATTAAAAATAGGGGAAAGAAGTTTCTAGATTAGAAAAAAAATGAAAGAAATTAAATTTCTATACTGAAGATTCCTCGCCGGCCACTTTAATGAGCTTAAATGTCCGAAGAGTGTTTTTAAAATGTTTATGTGTCGCTGGAGTAATTTGAAATACTGATATGGTTGACACCTTATTTTAAAAGACCAATATGGTCATTCGGGGGCAAGAATATTTATTTCGTTTGGATGCATGTTGTTAATTTATGCTTCCTGTTTTTAAGTTGTGTTTATGCCTATATGAATTTCTCAAACTTTGTGGCTTTTGAAGTCATTTATGAATTATATGTTCTTGGTTAGTGGGCGTTGGCATCTGGTGAAGATAAGTGATTTGGAAGTGAAAATTAAAATGGACTCAAGTCCACAATGGTTTGTGCTGCTTGTACTTGTTGGATCAGGTATGTGTTTGTGGCACCAATATTCAGTTTGTTTTTTCTGCAACGCCAGAGTTATCTGGATAGGATTGTCTTTTGTCAGGAATTTATGTGGCTTATTTTGTGTTTCATTGTGTATGAGACATATACTCCATTTGGAGATATTTGTCACACTACTATTTTTAGGATATTCAAACAATATGATCACTTTCCTAAAATAATTCTAATTTTAATATACACTCCCTACATTACACACTAATGTTTGACTTTTTGTGATCAAAGTTTTTTAAACTTTGACCATTAATTTGCAAATAAAATATAAATATTTACAAAGCTAAAATACTATTGTAAGATTCAATTTAAATAGTATTTTCAAAACATCATATTTTTATAACTTTTACATATATGCAATTAGAATTATCTACAGTCAAAGTATTGTATTGGAGATCAATAAATTCCAATATATAGGGTCGGGTTCACATGAAAGCATTGCTTATTGTGAGAGCATGAGAGCACATATGGGCCATTTATTTTGAAGATTGCACATTTAGTTTATTAGACCAAATTTGTTCTATACTGCATTGTTTTTTCTATTTTTCCCTACGCTTTATGAGACCTACATTGCTAGATCTCAAAACTAACGACCAAATATGCTCTGATGCTAACCAATACTCTTGTATGATCCAAACTAACGACACACATTATTGTATGTGATAATATAAATAGTACACTAAACAATGTACATATAAATATCCATATACATATATATATGATAGAAGTTAACTAAGCTGGTAGATAATAGCGTATATATACGATTTGATCACCAGACTATATTAATCTATATTAATCTGTGAACTATATGGGTTATTTTTAATTATTGACTTGTATTACTTGATTTGTATAAATGGTGTTTGGTAAAATTAAGACTATATAAGAAATGTATATGAAAATCCCCAAAAAATAGATGCTAATATCATCTTATTGTAGGTGAACACAATATCACGTTTTTTAACATTACAAAAACCAAAGTTAGGGTGTGCTCATTTCAAATTCAAGAGTGCTGATTCTAGTATGTGGACAATGAAATGAACACATCCTGTATAACAATATATATATCATCATCATCGTAATGGTCATCATAGTCATCATCATAATCATTATCATTACATCATCACGAACTGAATGAATCTAACTTTGCAAAATGGTTCGCAATTCACTAACCCTCATGAGTCACCTTATTAGGATCATTGAATTTGCATTTGTGTAAGTAGAGGATTTGTACACATTTATACACCTTATTAGGATGAACAACAACTAGGGATATCGCTGAAGGTTTGTCGTGAAACTTTTTGAGATATTATCTAATTTCAAATAGGTATAGTAAATAACTAATTTTAAAATAATGAGTATCATCGCATGTTTCTCAATTTATCTCCAACTTAAATAGTACTACCTCCGTTCTCAATTGAAGTTTACACTTGGTAATCCGCAACTCACATAGTATGTGAGTTGCGGATTACAAAGCGTAAATTTCAATGGAGAACGGAGGGAGTATATCATATTTTAGTTTTGAAATCAAATCGTATTGACAACTTTCAAACTTGGTGTATTCACGAAAATAAAATTCTCATTATTTTATCCAAACCGTGCAATGCATGGGCTTTATAACTAGTTTATTAATTGTCTTTGCATCAATATTTCTATTCAAGTAGCAATCTCTTGCATGTACCACTTGTAAGTCGTAACCTGCAAACACTGCTCTATTATTGGTACTTTGAAAAGCACATTAATCCTTATTTATAGGGGGGCGTCAAAAATGTGACTCGTGATTCCCAAGGAACACATATTACACTTTTAGATTCTATGGTTGTACAGAGGGGTCAATTAACCAGATTGGTATATTTGATGGCACCCCCTCGACAAATTAGTATATTTATTACACCAGTGACATATTGGCTTTAAAAGTGTATCTCCGGCACCAATTTAGTACTTTTAAATCTAAGTGGATCAGATACCCTCAAAATACCTTGTTGAGAGAATCTCGATTAAAGTAATAATATTTTGTATTTTTGTCATGTAGAATACCATTTTCTCGGAGTTAAATGTCTTTTTCCTAATTTATTTATTTTCCTTCTCTTTTCTCTTCCTCCTCTTCTCTCTCCTCAACACCATTTCATTCCCCTCTGTGAAACCCAATTAGGGTCACAATTGAGGCATCAAATTCCTTCTCTCAATCAAGTATTACTTTATCAGGAACCCCAATACGTTTAGGTACATGCTTGGCAAGAACGTGGACTCAGCAAACGATTCTGCCAACAATTTAACGGTTATATCGAGTTCAAAATCGTTCATAACCCTAACACTCGAATACCTTGATGGCAATTTGCAAGAATAAGTGAAAATTATTGAGGAATTAGAGCTTTTCAAGCTTATCATTCATTAAGAAACCCCTAGCTCTTGGTGGATTTTGGATATCTAGCCAATAGAGGGTGGGGGTGGAGATGGGGGAGGAGGAGGATCAGGGGAGTGAGAAGTGGTGAAGGTAGGAGGTGGAGAATTGAAGAAGGAAAGGTTAATTTTGGAGAGAGAAAAAGAGAAAGGTTGAAGCCTGTGCTTGGGATTGAGATGGGGTTTGAAATGGCAAGTTTGATGAGAATCTACAGTGGGGAAGAGGAGTGACGAATCTACAGTGACGAATCTGAGATAGAGAGACGGGAAACAGCTAAAACCCTAGATCTTGAAATTGGAAGCAATAATCAAAGTATAGGAAGGATGAAAGCATCTCATTCATCAGATTTGTCTCTTCTTCTTCTTGCTTATTCATCTGCGTCTGTATTAAAATTAATAAGTATGGGATGAAGAGAGATGAGTGACAGCTGTGGGAAGTACAACTATAGTATTATATAAAAAAAGGGGACAAAGGTATAAAGAGAGCTAGCTGTAAACAATATCACGTGGGTAACTTTTAATCATTTGCCTAAAAGAACTAAGCAGTGAGGAGTAACCTTTTTGAAATTAAAATTTCACCCAAAATTAACAAATAGAATTATTTGATAATATATCCCTATCTCCTCAGCCGTGTCCAAAATTAAGACAGAGTCCCCGAGTCCTAATTCTTTAGGACGACGAGTTGGATCTCGGATCCATACCCGTATCGGACACGCATACCCGAGTTCAGGTAACATAGGTCGGAGATACACTATTAATACAAAAATATCACCGCTACCAATAAAATTTCCAGTGTGTCGAGGGGTGTCACTTAAAATACTAATCTGTTAAATTGGCCGTGTAGAAACTAGTGTGTAATTGAAGTTTGTCATACCTTTGCTTTGACCTGTGATATTCATCCATTGTACCGTAACTTTCAGCTTGAAGCTAACTTATTTTATAATCAGTGTTGTGATTGTGTTTATACTACTATCGTACTCCCTTAGTGCTTCCTTTTTTTGAGGATATCTTGGAAATAACTTTTTTGCTTGGCCGGGAAACGCAACTTTTATGTTGGCCTCCTTAGTCAAGCCACGAATGAGAATGGCATTTAACTCTTTGTGCTGTTTCTGTTCTAGGGTTCATTGGATGGTTACACCAAACATGTTATAAACAGTTGTTAATGGGAACACTCCAGTCAACCTTGCTGGTTCTGTTAAAGTGACTTATTTTCCATATCGTATTTTGATCTTTATTCTACATTGCTCTTTTCTGTTCTTCCTTTGTGAATATTGCTATTAAGCTTCATGTTTGTGTTATAATGATTTGATTTTTTGGGAACTGGGAAGCAATAACTATTTTCCGTGTTTGACTTTTCAGTTTTTCTACTGGTATATGGCTCTTCTATAGATGAGGACTTTCAACATTGTGAGAGTGTTGTCAGTAAGTGGGCTACTTCGGAACTTAATCAAGAAGTGAAAAAAGATAAACATACACTCCGTGATCTATTGTTTTTCCTCCATATACCAAGGACTGGAGGACGCACATATTTTCACTGGTACACGTTTTATATGTTAGTGATTGCAGAACTTGTTCTTCATGTCCAGGTGGAGAGACATTAACAAATGATACTTTCTACCTCTTGCAGTTTCCTAAAGAAGCTGTACTCTTCTCAGCTGGAATGTCCCCGCTCTTATGATAAACTGCGTTTCAATCCAAGGTATCATCTTTTCCATTTTCTTTTTAATTGTAACTAGTTCCCANTTCTTGGCCCTTAAAATAATCGTTGGATTTCCTTATAGTGAATTCGTGCAATTTATTTGTCCATGTAATTCTTCACTTGAAAATATATCTTCAAAGCCACTGAGAAGTTTTGCATTAATTTTGGGAGAAATGGAGTATCAAGGGATGAGTAAATTATACTAGTTGTTCTAGATGCTCAAAATAATTGTCCATTAGTCATGTATTGTGAATACTCATAATCTTTTGCTGAAATCTATTTTTCGAATCTACACTATTGAAAGCGTCGTCACATTTAGTTTCAAAGGGAGTGCTAATAATAGGTGTAGATAGTGTTGTAACGATAGCAGAGCTGAATGTTGTCTAACAAATGGATTATATTTGAGTTGGATATTGACAGGTTTATTTATCATAGTAATAGCAACAGTAGGCTGCACTATCATCACACATTTACCTTCGGAGGTTTGCCTTGTGCTTGTCACTATATAAATAAGAAACTTGGTCAGAATGAAACACTTCAGCCATTTTCTTTTTCTTGTTNTTTTTTTTTTGGTTTTTTTGGCTACAATTGAACTCCAAGGTAGATTTGGTTGTGGGAGACTAGTTTATAAATTGATTTTTTCCTTCCCATGTTCCACGAGCATATGTAATGTAGTATGAGTGCTATTGTTTGATGTACCTTAAACTCAATTACCCCTTCTTAGGCTGTGTTCGGTACTCCTAGGATCACTAATGGTGTAGGCAGGTATTCAGGATATTCCTCTGTTTAGCATTTTTCTGTCTTCTTCTTCTTCCTCCCACCCCCCTCTTCCAAAAAAAAAAAAAAAGAAGTTTCCCCTTCTCTTTCAGATTTAAATAATTTTTTTTTTTTATTGATAGAAGGTATAAGTGCAGTCTTGTTTAGCAGTATCTCTATCTATTACCTGTCTCTCTTTTGGATCTGTGGGTGTAGCTAATAGAATTGAGAGGTTGATGCGGGATTTCCTTTGGGCAGGCCACCTTCTTAGTTGGGACCAAGTGTGTAGACCTAAGGCAGAGAGGGGTTTGAGCCTTGGGCGATTGGTCTCTAAGAACATCTCACCAGTAGGTAGGTGGTTGTGGCGCTTCCCTTTGGAGACCTGGGCTCTTTGGCAACAAGTCATTAGCAGTAAGTATGGTCTTCAGCAGAATGGTTGGGACACCCTCACTAGCTCTTTTGTATCTCATGCTGCACCATGGAAGTACATTTCCTCTGGTCAGATTTAGATTGGGTAAAGGGCGCCCGGTTTGATTTTAGGAGGATGTGTGGAAGGGTGATAGTTCCTTTGCTTCCATATATCCTCGGGGCTTATTGGTTGTCAACTCTACATGACGCATCGATTACGGCCTTTTTCTCGGGTGACGGTGGGGCTTGGGACCTCCACTTTCCTAGGGCCCCACATGATTGGGAGATGGAGGAATCTCTTCCCTACTTACTGCCTTGGATACCAGCCTCCTCATGAATGCTAGTGATACTCGGGTGTGGGTTAGGGATTCTTCAGGGATCTTCTCTTGTAAGTCCTTCCTTCACCATCTTAGCCTACCACCACAATACCCCCTTCCGTTTGGCCTCTTATATCTGGCAGCTAAGCTTCCTCTCAAAGTGCGCGCCTTTGTTTGGACTTTGCCCTTGGGCAAAATAAACACTCACGATGTGTTACAAAGGCCTCAACTTGGATGGACTCTTCTCTCTAGTCAGTGCGTCATGTGTTTTCGGGAGTGTAAGACTTCCCCGCACTTTTTCTTGCATTGTGATTTCACGAGGTCTCTTTTGCATCGACTTTTGGGGATTAAGGGGGAGAGCTTTGCTTGTCCTGTGGATATTGTGCAGCATTTGGGGATTCGCTATGTGGTTTAGGGAGGGGGAAGGAGAGTAAACTGCGTTGGAGATGCGCTCGTATGGCTCTTCTTTAGTGCCTCTGGTTGGAACGTAACTTTCCGTATTTTCACAGGAAGTTCTAGGCCATTGGAGTTTGTGTGGGGCCGCATTTGTGTACTTGGCCTCTCTTCAGGCCAAGGCGGCACAGTGCTTTAGAGGGATTACCCTCACTGACATTCAACGCCATTGAGGCGATTTGTGATTTTTCCTTTTTTGAGGACTCCTTGTTTTCCTACCTTGTAACTTATTTGCTCATTTAAAAATTACTTTTTCTTGTAAAAAAAAGTATAGTTACAACCTATGTAGCACGGAAACGGGAAACGGGGAAACCGGAAACGGGAAACGGGAAATGGGAAACGTCAATTCTCAAAAAAGTAGGAAACGGGGAAACGGCGAAATTAAAAAAAATAATAAAAAAATAGAAAAAAAAAGAGAAAAATAGGAAATAATGTGGCAATTAAAATTAACACCATAATATTATAATTAAGCAATCACGCAAACTAGTTCATAAGCGTTTATGCCGTTTACCATCTTTCATCAAATAATTCCAAATAGGTT
>BSSO01008148.1:0-10371 GCA_030267885.1 Mesembryanthemum crystallinum | reverse complement strand
AAACTAGCAAACAACATTTTTATTTTTATTTATAAATGTATATAGAGTCAAAGAACAATTTTCTCACTCCCAGTTCAACGACTCCAATTCTCAGCTTCAATAGAACTCACACAATGGCGCTGGAACCAGGTTAGTTCTACATTCTCTCTCTTCTTCACTATTTACACATCCATGTCTATCAACTGTTGCCTATTTGAAAACACCGTTTTTCTCTCTTTTTTTTGATCTCAACACATCTAGCTTAATATCATCTTGAGCAATGGGTAATCTCGCGAATAATATGCATTGTATCTGTTTATTGATACCCTTTACTTCGTTGAATCGATTCTCCTTATAGGAAGTAATTGAAATTTGAAAGATTTGTAGTGCTGAATGGGTTTTATATTTCTCATGTTTTGCACAAACTTGTGAATCTGATTATGTTAATCTTGTCAAAGTGAAGAATCAAAGATGGAACTTGAACCTATACAAAATTTGAAAAGAAATTACTTGCTTGGAAATAAATGTTGGTGCTGACTTTGAAGGCGGAAATTGACACTAACATTTTTCTCTAGTTCAATGACATTTTACTTTCATCAGTTTACATAGGTTCAATTTTCCATAATGATCACTCATCTAAGTTTAAGCCAAACCCAACATTTTTTTCCCCATTTTTCTTCATTGGTTATGTAAAGACTTAAAAAGCTCTGTTCATTTCAACTGTATGACGCTTAAGTGACCTGTAATATGTGAGACATCAAAAGAAATTGCAGAATCAAATTGAATGTGCTGAATTGAAATGAACTAAAAGCATAATGGTTACGACAAAATGAATACAGCCCTTATTTCATTTTGTTCTTCATCCTGTCTTGGCTTATGAAGAGAGTATCATTTCTTAGCAAAAATCTGGCATAATGGTTTATACATAGTTATACTCTCTTATCTTAGCAATTTCTTAATGGGCTTGTGTCAAACGTTGTTTTTTTTTTTTCTTTTCTTTTCTTTTCTTTTTTCTTTTGGGTGGTGGTTTTTCTTTAAAATTCTGTTCAAGTATTGTTGGCTTGCTGTAATTCAAACTTAAATTATGGAAATGTGGCAGCCTACCAACTGTGATATCACTACACAATAAAAAGATCAATACTGGTTCACCCCTATAGTCTACATGTCTTGCTTTTAGAAGATAATGCTTGTGTTGTGAACAGGGACAGTTGAAGGAAATAGTAGTCATTATTGAAGGATGACAGAGAACTAATTTGAGAGTTAACAAATTTGAAATTTTAAACATTTTTGGGTCATGATCATGTTATAGTAAACTTGGATTCACATCATGATTACTACCAGAGCCCCTATACTCTTCCAGGAACTGCTTGCTAGTATCTTCTTTCCTGTTTGTGGTACTTCTACATCTGTGGTTGGAAACCTTTTAAGAAAGTTAATCGGGTGCACAAGGAGCATGATCCCATCAGAGTAAACTTGGGCTCGAGAGTTCCAGTTTAACCATATTATCAGGATCCTTACAGCCTCCCAAAGTTTGCTTGATAGTATGCTCTTTTCTGTTTTGTGGCACTTTACATCTATGGTTGGCGACTACACCAAGAAATGATCTTGATTTAAGAATCTTTGGTGAGAAAATACTTTATGCTTTTTAAGGTAGTGAAGGTATCACACACAGAGAGTACATATAATTGAGGTTATCTGCACAAGCAATCCTACGACTACAAAAGTTCGAAAACAATTCAGGCCCAGATTAGTTACTCATGAGGCTACCCTATTATGCTTTCAAATTTGTGTGTGGTAGTAAATACTCATACCTCTTGGCTTGATGAGGCATGCCATGTTCCAGTGAATATAGGTTTGACATTACTCCCTCCATCTGGAACTGGTTGTCACATAGACATAACCCCTTTAAATTAAAGAGGTGATACATTTTGACCTAGACACCCTTGGATAGTAATTTACTTGTTTCTTGGCCTTCTTTTGCCCTCTTGTTATAAGTAGGGTGTAATATTGGACATACAATCATCACTCATTACTATTTTATAAAACAATTAGTCTCCTATGAGGCGGCCTCATGTATACGAGGCCTGGTACTTTTAGGATGAAAAAAGTGGTACATAGTACCACTCTATCTTAAAAGTACTTAGTACAACTAAGTACTTAATACAACTAAGTACCACTCTTTTATCTCATACAAGTTTTTGTGTTTATAAAAAGTGACTATTTTTACAGTGCATCCTAAAATAGTGATATTGATTGTTATTTCTGGACAAAGGGTGTTATTCTTGGTTCAAAGACTTTATTTGTGCTGTAATTGTAGCAGGCAAGATTTACATATTATAAGTTTCCTTTTGCTTGAGTGGTGTTAACTCTGAAGATTTCACAACTTTACAGTTACTGAGCCACAGAAAATCATCATACTCAACACTCACGGTGAGAAGCTAGCTGGGCTTCTACATGATACAGGATCAAAAGAGGTTGTAATATTGTGCCATGGGTTTACAAGCAGTAAGGTTAGTAACTAGATGTTTATAAGCTACATTCTTTGATGTTTCGATTGGAGAATTATAGGATTCAAGATAGACACATGTGGAGAGAGTAAAAATGAGATTTGAGGTCAGGGCCAAGTAATGTAACCACAGTGAGCATATTTCAAATGAATTTTTTTATGAGTATCTCAATAGTATAACCCTCTGGGATATCTTCCAGATATCGTTCTTAATTAATTTTCAACTTTTTATTTTTGATAACTTTCATGTTGAATGGACTTATCTGTTGTCTCTGCTTACAGGAGCAGACAATCATGGTGAATGTTTCTGTTGCATTAGAAAAGGAAGGGATAAGTGCTTTTCGGTTTGATTTCGCTGGGAATGGGTAAGTAATGTCTGATGATCAGTGACCTTATGATATGCATTATGATAGGAAAACTTCCACTTCCTTTATGCTTATCTGGAATTTCTATTTCATATTGTATGAAAGTGATGCTAGGATTTAGGAACTTAATAGTGGGTTTTTGAGTCATATGTTCAGTTTACTACTAGACCTACTTCAAAGAGTCGGCTTAGTTGCCATCACCAAAACAACGATCTGTTCTTGAATCCGATTGAATCTTCTAAAGAAAGGGGGCATCAGCCTTCTTAGTCCAGGAAGATATGAACAAATTGTAATTTACAAGTATGGCAAAAGAAATTGCTTTCTGGGATTTTGGCAGCAGAGGAAGAAAATAAGTCTTGGTTAGCCAGAAAAGGTGGTTGCTGCTAAGTTATAGTAACTATGAAGTGTTCATTTTATTATTCGTTTTTAGATGTCCGATGACATTCTCTTGCTGTAGGAAACATTTGAAATGTTTCTTAATTGAGACATTTATTACCAAGAAGTTGTTCGCAACCAGGTAGATTGAGTATGGAACTCTTACTGGCTATGGTATATGGAGCAGGAAATTTTGTATATTTTTCTTTTTTCTTCGAGTGTTGGAGCCTGGAGCCAGGAGGGGTCGCTGGCTGTTGGAAGTAGAATGGGTTTTTACTTTTTAGGGCTTGCTTGGAAAGTTGGAATGGGGGTATAGATTAGGGGATAATGGATGGAATTAAAAGGAAAAAATGGAGGGTGGAGATGATGGTGAGGGATAAATTATGGTGGAAGGAGGAAAAGAAGGGATATAGGGGGGAATATGTTACCCTAGGGGGGTGGTGGGTAATTTATTTCCCCCAATAACCCTTATTCTCCACCTTCCTCCACCACATTTTATCACCTACACCTCCCCTACCCTCTTATTTTACTCTTTGATTTTCTCCATTACCCCCTAATTTATCCCTTATTCCAAGCACCCCCTTAGGGATGTAGTGGTGTGACATTCAATGGCCTTTTAAGAGACCGACTATATCATACCTAGTAGTCATTTTTATGCCAATAAGATGCTTGGTGAGTGTGACAATTTATTGTTGTCTTTAAATATAAGAATTTCGATGGGCTAATTGCTAGATTTCAATAAACAAATCTGTTCTTGAATATCTGCTGCTAATCCTGTGATGCTTTGAATTTCAACTGAGTTTTGTTGAGAACTCTGAAATCGTTTATCTGTTGAGGATTATGAATGGGTGTTTATATGCTTATAAGCATTGTGGGCTTTTATATGGGGTTGATGTTGGACACATATGTGTGTATCTTCCCCAGTCTGCTGTTATTGTCTGGCATTTACAGGAAGTAAATATTGTAGTTGCTGATACCCTGGTTTAGAAATGGGTGGTACCCCCTAATTTCTTTGATGCATTTTCAATTACCTCCATTGTGTCTTATTATTCTCTGCTAAATGCTGTGTACTTTGGGGAATTCCAATGCTNTTGTGGCTCAAGGTGGGTAGGTGGGTGGTTAGATACATAATACATTCCTACCTCTTTGAAGAATTGTATCTGCGCTATTCTTATGAGCTCCACTTTTATGTTGTGCAGAGAAAGTGATGGTTCATTTTCATTTGGTAACTACATGAGAGAGGTGGAAGATTTATGTTCTGTTGTCAAGCACTTCCATGGGACAAACCGTATTGTGAGTGCAATTGTGGGGCACAGTAAAGGTTTATATCTGATCATATAAATTACCTGAGATAATTATATGAAATACAAGTATTGCATGCTTCATTTCAGAATATTAAGGCATCTATTGTTTCTGTTGCATGCCCTTAATGAATCCTCCTCTGGTTCCATTCAGAATCAGTTAATCACCATGTGCTCTCAACAAGATTACTCTTTTGCTTGTTGCCGATCCATGCTGTGTAATTATGCCGCCTGCCGCCCTCAACCAAGTTAGGCTACCCATCCAAGATGTCTCAAGCAATTTCTATAATTTTTTTTTCCTTTTTTTTTTTGGGGAGTTCATAAAGAGGTGCTGCTGCAAGGTTGTGATGAATGCAGGATATTGACTATGGTCAACTAATAGGTCGTGAGTTTATAATTTATATCTATGGATGTTGGCAGATAATTCAGTGAGCTATGGGTTAGGAATTAGAATTAGTTAGGTTTAGGCTTTTTGTGATAGTTGTAAAATCCAAGCCCTCAATGCTTATAAGGTGCACTCGGGAGTAAAAATGCAAGTGCACCATTTCAAAAGTTACTCTTATAATGGGTTGGGCTACACAAGAAGAAAATGGACTTGGGCTGAATCATTTACATATGTTGGGCGTGGTGTACGTATCTTTTTTAGACTCGAGAGCATCTTATAATTTACCCAAAACCTAGCTTGTGCCTTTCGGACTTGGGGTAAATTGCGTTTTGGGAAGAGTCTTGGATGGGGAAGCAGCACTTTCTATTGTTCCCACAACTCTACTGACTTTCCATTCTATTTCATGCTTCTATCCCATCTTTCTCAGTGAGGGAGGGTCACTTTATCTTGGAACTTCCATTTCAGGTGTTTAAAAAATGAATGATCTTACTAGCAGATTCTTCGGGTCTTCTGGTAAAACACCTCATCTTGTGTTTTTCCTTGAGCAAGCTTTATTTGGAAGTGAAAAGTCCCTTATAGAGGTTGAGAGTTTTTCGTAAAAGCTGCTGCCTTGGATAGGATCAAAATTTGCAGACAAACTGAATATGGAAATGAATATATTGTCCATAGAGGACTTAGACATGTGAAGAATAATTTAGGATTCAAAAAATTCAAATAGGTCGTAAGCTTTCCCAACTCCCTTGAGATATAACACCGTTAAGACAATTAAACCTTGAATGGGAAACTTCAAGAATTCAACATACTCAAAATATAACTCACTTTAGATACTATTCCATTGGTTTACTCACAGACAAACTAGGACTATAAACAAACCAATACACTTGTGAATAGCTCGCAAGCAAGGTTGGTCAAAGCTCGTTCATGAACCAAATGAACGAACATGAAGAGAATTCTCTAGCTCATTACATAAACGAGCCAAGCTCGAGCAACACTCTATCGAGCTTGTTTATGCCCGCAATCATTATCGTATATGTTTGTTTATTAGCTCATTAATTTTCTGTTAAAGCTTGGTGTAAACTTGACGGCATCGCTATTGTTTACATATATTATTAAACTTAATATTTCAATTTTACCCATATATATTCAAATTTATATGTTAATTTACAAGAACGGCTAAAACTCGGCTGGTTTACATGCTCAAGCTTAGCTTATTTACCTAATTGAGCCAAGCTGAGCTGGGCGCTAGTTCAGAAAATGTTGTCTAGCTCAACCTTGAGCTTGAATTTCCATAGCTCATTCAAGCTCGACATTGCTAGAATACAACAAAGCTTGGCTCGGCTCCTTTACAACCCTAAAAAACCCCCCAAGTTTTAGTGTCAAGACTAGATTTTGAGTCAAGAGAAAATGCTCTTACCATTGCAATTTGATCCATCAAATATACAAATCTGAGTTTCTAGGCTGAAAGTCGTGCCTATATAATGAAATTAGATGCCTTGGCTAAAGAATGAAAGTACATAATAACCACTGAAAACCGTATTGCTTGAAATTCTAACTAATGGAAATGCAGATATATATGTAATACTTGCTCTTGTGCTGCTGCTGTGAACCTTAATCATGATCAATCAGTTGCAAGATAATTCAATTTGCACTCTTATTGGCAGAATCACCTACTGAGAGCTGCTGCCATGCTCTGAAGTCAACAGTATCAGTTTTCTTAAATATTAAGATGTTATCGCAGCTTAACTGCTAAATTTATAGCCTAACTAACCATGGAATCTGGAATAATCCCATAAATCTTCCTAAATTATTTCTTTAAGCTTCCCTAACCATCATAAGTAAGCTCTATTCTCATCAAATGCTCAAAAATTAATTGGATCCTTGAATAAAAACTTTACCTAACAAGTATGACAATAAACCTTCAGATATTGTATCTTCAGTTTCTTCCAAGGGCTTGACCATGATCAATTTGGGAAGTCAAGGATCTTGCATCATATTCAATGATTGGAAGTAGTAAGGAAGATAAGTGAAGGTTGCTGAGACAATGAAGTATAGGTACATTTTTGTGTTTGGCTCGGGGTTGGGGTTGTTTCAAAATCCTTATATGAAGCAGTCTTTTGAGTCTTTTCTAGGTCTATTCTAGCTGAATATCACAAGGGTTATACAGAGCTATGAGATTTTGAAATCTTATATTTCGGGATTTTTAGATTTGTTGGAGAAAGTAGGAAAACCTATGCTTTAATACGATGCTAAAAGGAAAAATTCCATTTTGGTGCCTGACATATGCTGTAATATTAAACTGATGACCTCAATTTTAACTATTCCCATTTTGGTGACCTGACATCTAATAAATAATTTCACTTTAATGCTTGCTTCTGACTCGGTTACTTTTTCCGTCAGTTTGCTGATGTTGCATATTACATCCATGCAACATGTTAGTTTACAATGATCCTTATAGTAAATTTGCCTATGAAAACTGATTTTTTGTTCCTTAAAAGAATAATCACTTTGATAATTTTGTCCACTACATATGGACAATAAAGTAACTACAACTTCGATGTTCATTAAATGTGAGGATATGCCTTCCATCATATGCTACGTAAGCAAAACTGACAAAAAAAGTAACGGAGTCAGAGTTAAGTAACATAGTGAAATTTTTTAGCAGATTTCAGGTCACCAAAATGGGAATAGTCAAAATTTACGTCACTAGTTTAATATTACACTATACGTCGGAGCACCAAACTGGGACTTTTCCATGCTAAAATATATTGTTAATTCAATACCTTGCATGGTTGAGCAAAAATTACTGAAAAGCATGTTCTTGCAGGAGGTGACATTGTCTTATTGTATGCTTCGAAGTATCATGATGTCCACATAGTTGTCAATCTATCTGGACGTTTTGACTTGAAGAAAGGAATAAGAGAACGGTTGGGTGAAGATTTCATGGAAAGAATCAAGGAAGGATGTATTGATGTTAAGTGTAAAGAAACAGGTTGCAATCAATTTACTAATCATTAATGTGATGATATGTACCAATTCTATTTTCGTTGCAGGTTCACTTGAAAAGTTTTTCTGCTTTAATGACCAATTCTGTGTAGAGTTATGTTCTTTTTCCTTTTTGATATTTCTTGTGAGGTTAATAAAGGCTGTTATATTTACACGCACTTGTGTTTATACTCTTTCCAACAGCATGAAAAAGATTCATTTGATTTTTTGATCTTCTGTATCGCTGCATTTTATTGTACACTCCAAAATTTCAAAGATGCTAGCGTATGGGTAGCAGTACAATTGCAATCTTTAGTAGAGAGGCATAGACCGATAAGACTTTCATAGGATTACTTAGAAAGATTATGTACCCGCTATGATTTTGGAGGAATCATGTTTAGAAGTAGTCGTAGACGGCCATACTTTCAAACATACTTATTTGATAGATATCGCAATTCATACAGCATGTCAATTCAAAGAAAAATGCCAATTTGGCGCGCTTGATGTGTTTGCCTTGCTGGTGCTTTTGTATTTTGTAGGAAAGGTATTGTTTAGTGTGACTAAGGAAGGTTTGATGGACCGCTGGAACACAGATGTGCCTGAGGCATGCCTCAGGATTAATAAAGATTGCAGGTTTGATATGAAAAGAAATTTATTGTTTAGTTGTTCAACTTATTTAGTGAGCTTTCATGTATATTTGTAAAAGGTTAGGTTTGTTGTTATTGTTGTCATGCATGCATGTCATTTCAGTTCATTGTCGCCTGGATGGAGATTGTCAAACATATTGAGTAGAAAATCAATGGGGTGACTTTGTATACTAGTATTCAAACATGTGACTGGAGAGCAAGAGTGAAAGTTGCTCCAAGATTAGGTAATAAGGTAATAGCTTGATACAGGAGATTATACTAAGCTTAATGCCAATGATCATTGTTGATTCATTTATTTTCATACTTGAGGTCCTGTAAAAGATTGTTGGGAAAATTTTCACCATGGTAGGGTAGAGGAGAAAATTTGAAGTACTATAAACATATTCATGGAATGTCTACTGAATATTTGCTGACTCGTTAGATAAGCAGAGCATACTTCTCTCATTTCGGTTCTTATGCATGTTGTTTTTACGCTGTATATCAACCAAGCTTTAACACATTTCGTTTGTAGTTCTTTCTAAGAAACATCATCATTGAGCTGCTCCACTCGCTCTCCATCCATTCATGCCTTTATGAACTTCAGCCCAACTTTATGATTATTTGATTGTATGCAACAACTTTGAAGCACTATAAATTCCTCTTATTGGGCATCCTGACATGACTTGAGATTGTTGACTATCATAATTCCTAACTAAACCCTCTCTTATTCCAAAATAAACGTCTCAGGTGATGTTACAAAATAATTTTCCACTTCCCTTTGAACATATCGATCTGCTTGACTTGGTGTGGTTGCTTGTAACCATGTAAATGAGAAAACATTTATTGCGACTGAACTGTCTTGACCATTTCCTTAATTGGATTCTAGCTTCCACTAAAAGGATTTTTATTGGTTTCACAAATGCATTCTCACTTTGAATCAACATGCTCAGGGTCTTGACTGTTCATGGATCTGCTGATGAAGTTATCCCTGTTGAGGATGCGCATGAAGTCAATAAGGTAGTACCTAATCACAAATTACACATCATAGAGGGAGCAAATCATTGTTACACTGAACACCAAGCTGAGTTTGCCCCGGTTGTGGTCAACTTCATTAAGGATTGCCTGCAGCAAGACAGACAAACCTCTTCCTAAGTATTTCCTGCTACTAGGTAGTACCACTCCCTTTCAGAGGAATCACTGTCGTAGTTTTTGTGCCGTATCCCATGTTGAACTTGTGCAACAGGTTTGCAAGATGCGGGTTTTCTTCTCAACGATGAGGTCTTGAGCGATTTCCAATCAGCAAGCAGACCTTGGCTGTATGGTTTACTTTCTGTTTCATTGGCCGTGCCGCAGTACATTTTGTATGGTTTGGTTCTGTTGCCACTGTCGATGGTCTTCTTGAGCTCCTGCACTCTGGAGTCTGGAAGAGCAGTAGACTTGATGGTTGTGGCTTTTCTCTATGAAGAATGGCCTCTTTGTAATGTTGTATATTGCTTGTAAGGGCGTTTTGTGTGGATATGATGGTCCACCAAAATTGGTTGGAAGGATATACTACTCTATTTTGGATTTAGTTGTCATATTGTAAATATACAAGAACTTATATGAAGCTGCCTCATAAGAGAGTTATTGTTGTAATTTATCCTGAAAATAAATGGTTCCATTGCAGGTTTCAAATAAATAATAATGGAATTATTGATGCTCTATATTGACATAACACATAACTGAGGGTGTGTTTGTATCATGTTATTCGATCCCATTTCAGTTCAATTCACTTCAGTTGAGTTTAGGTTAATATAATAACAAATTCTCAAATGAGACGCATCTCATCTTTGTTTTGGTGAGACGGACCAAA
>BSSO01008147.1:0-10372 GCA_030267885.1 Mesembryanthemum crystallinum | reverse complement strand
GTCTATTGCTAGTTAATGAATCTAGGTCCGTAATTGCTTAGAGGACTTAACACAAGTGGCAATTAATTGGTGTTAGGATGGTCAAACAGCTTAATACCCAATTATGACAATTCATAATCTAGGCTAAATCGACCCCACAGGTGGTGTGTTGGTAGTCTATGGTTGTTGATAACTTTCTAATTCATTAATGCTGCCATTGAATTGAATCTTGTGCGCAGGGGCATTGGGGTTGTTGTAATAGTTAGAGTTAGATCTTTAGGGCGGGTTCGGGTCTAACTACAAATTAAGGAAAGTTAGGGAATTTTAGCGTCTAAAGTTCCGCAGCCAATCTATTTGATGAACAATTGTATGTGTCTGAGTGGATTAATTGCATGGTGGATTTCTAATTGTCTATTGAGTGATTATCTTTTATTCCTTTCGTTCCACTTATTTGTTTTAACTAGGTTAATTGAGATTCATAAATTCATCTAAACCCCCCCCCCCCCTCCATATCCTAGATCACAATTTGTATAAATATAGGTATTAGTTCTCCGTGGGATCGACCTTACTTGCCCTATCTACTTTGTTAGGTGTTAGTAAGTGTATTAATTTTGTTGTGGTAACGACACGCACCACTCTGTCTCTGAATTGATTGATTGCTAGCTTTCAATTTTTCTCATATCCTTTGCTGGTTAAACATCAGATAGTTAGGCTCTGCTGAATTATTTTTATCAAGTTATCTCAGAATAACCCAGAAACAAAATGCCATTTCTATTCGGAGTAACTGGGTGTCAAATCCAAACATCCACAGATAGTGTGTTTTTCCATTCCCATTCAAAAAGCAACTACCTGGTGGTTGGCCTTGTTTGTTGCAGTTATGGATCTTCTTGCATATATATGGTCTTTAAATTCATAGGCTACATTTTCTGCATGACATTAATAATCATGGTTTCAGTTGTAAGAGAATGCACTCCCATATTGTGGGTTTGGCCTCAAAATTACTCCCAGTTGTTGTCTCCTAGTTGCCTCAAGATAAAGGGAGTTTAGACTCCATTTTAAAAACCCATTCAGGGGTTTTAAACTAAAGGGACCCCTTGTCCCCATGTAGGCTATTCTCCGCCAATATACAGAGTCCACAAATACAAATCGTAATCTAAAATGGTAATCTGCATCCTCATTATTCACTATCACTTTTCTTTTTCCCGATAGGTAAGAGATTGATAAAGAGGGCTAATCCAAGCATCATACTATGACATTCTCCCCTCCTTGACATCTTCTATAAAGGGTGAGGTAACGTAAACTCAATCATGTGCTCAAGTAATAGCAAAAGAATAATACAAAGCAATCTCCAGCACACAACTCACACAAGTTTGAAAACTAAAACAAATCCACTAAACACAAAGTAATACAGTTTTTATATGCAGCCATTTGATTAACTTTGCCCCTTTCCAAAAAGTCTCAAAACTTTTGCCACTTATTACCAAATGTCAAGAGGTTGCTCCCTAAAATATTTTATTGCCTATTGCACTCACAAACTTGCACCATCTGACTTCCATAGATCTTATACATTGTTTCTCTGACAAAAAATCCTCTTGTATAACCTTTTTTTTTTTTGTAAGAGCAACAGGCCTCAAAGAATTGATTATAGACCAGCCAACAAAGACACACAGAACCGGGAAATTAAGATAGCAAACCGATCTATGCACAAAACTCCTCAGAAAGAACATCAAAATCATTGAATCCATGTCCTCCCTTTTGCTACTGCTTCCAGATTGAGAGCATTTGCAGTAGATTTATTTGGCACTTCTTGACACCATGCTTTGACCCAAATGTATTACATATGGAATCAGGTTATGTGCTTCAAAATTGCAAGGATGATTAATATGACATTTTCCTTGCAAGTGCAAATGCTCCCGTACAAGTTGAGATAAACAAGTCCATGGTTTTGAGCTATGTAAACTAACAATTAAGTTCCAGGAATAAACAAAGTGAATTGAACATGTAGTCACTAGTCAGTACTTGATCTTAGCAACACATCAAAATCAAAGCAACAGATCAAAATCAAAGCTTTAACATACAAAAACCCTAAAACATTGAAACTACAAATTTATTAGCAACAATCAAATAAATCAGATACAAAAACACGAAAACCCACTGATTCTAACGTATAAAACCCAAAAAACTTGAAATCAAAAAAACGAACCTCGGATTGACAAAATCGCACTAGCTCCAAACTAGCTTCCATTCACTGAGAAAAGGGANCGCCTTGAGATATAGAAACTTGAGGTGGAGTTGCCATCAGTAGTGAATCACATGTTATTATATCAGGCCACCGGATATACTAGGCAAAATATACTCGTAGTCTATAAAATAGTATGGAAAAATTGCCGCCAACCCCCTATATAATGTGGTTTTTGTGAAAAACCCCCCTATAAAAAAAAGTTGTAAGGAACCCCTTATATGACAAAAACGTTTTAGTAAACCCCCTCTCCGGTGAACTTTTAAATTTTCCGGTTAGGTTCTATTTTTTTGGACCATTTTGCCTCTCTTTAATATTATCTACCCTTTCCCCATATTTTACCTCATTATCATTTATTGCAACTAACATATCCACTGCTCCCGCCTTTGAAATCCTTCTCATTCCCTCAATCTCTCTCTTGTTTGAGTTCAATGTTTTTTTCCTTTTATTTTCCAATATTTTTTGCACGTTTGGAGGGAAAAAATGGAAAAAAGGTAGATATATTAGAGAGGGGTAAACGGTCAAATAAAATATAAATTTACCAGAAAATTCAAAAACTCGTCGGAGAGGGGGTTTACTAAAACGTTTTTGTCATATAGGGAGGTTCCTTACAACTTTTTTTTTATCGGGGGGTTTTTCACAAAAGCCAAACATTAGTAATTTAGTATTGACGACCAAAAACTAGTATCACTTTTTTTTTAACCAAATACCACTCCAGTACTGTTTTTTTTGCTTACACAGTACTATTGTTTATTTGCCCAGTACTCGCTAGCTTATCAAGCTTGAGCTTCCACGGTAGTAATTGATTGAGGGATGAGAGGAAAGAGAGAGAGCGCGATTGAAAGTACTCACTCCGTTCCGCTTAAATCTTTACGTTTTGACTTTATAACGTCAAAGTTTTCAAACTTTGACCATTAATTTGTTAAAAAATATAATAATTTATAAAGTAAAAATAATATTTTTGGATTCATCTTCAAAAATATTTTCAAAATATTAAATTTTTATAATTTTTCGAGTTTATATAAGTACAATTATTCATGGTCAAAGTGTCGTCTCGAAGACCGTGCAAAATCCAAACGTAAAGATTTAATTGGAACGGAGGTAGTAATAAACTGGTACCACATAAAATCTTAAATAAGGATACCACGTAGAAATTATAAAAGTACAAGGATAACGTATAGAAAAACCCTATACAAAACTAGTTTTGATTAGCAGCAACTTAAAGCTAGAATTTCTGCTTTCTCATAATTTCTCAAATACTCCAGCTATGTACATGTACACCAAAAAGATAATAGGTTTAAGATCTTCTGTCAATCTTAATCGACTTCTTCACTGATTTGAAAGCAGCAAACACAGCTTGGTGATCGACCTCGTCATCTCGAGCATCATGTCCTGATTGTATGGAAGAGCGCTTCAGTATCTCAAAGAGTGAGGTGCCAGATAACGTTTCACCTCTAGTTTCTGTATTTTGGGTACTCCGTTTTGCCTGAGAGCTAACAAATTTAGCTGAAGCACTCCTCTTAGCCTGGCTGTCCTTCTGACTCTGGTTGAAAGGGATATAATAACAATTAGACTAGCAAATCTGGAATGAATATGCGGAAAATAAGTGCTAAATTGTCTATCAGTGTGTCTATGACTTTCAATATCAGATTAAAGAAATGCATGAACAAAAAGTATCATTAAGCTCACCAAATCCGGTGATTCTTCAGCCAATGAAATTGAACTCCTGCTACTGCTGTCATCTCGTCCAAATATATAAGATCTTCCTGTGTTCGTTCCATGCCTGCGGCTTGAAGTCATAGGATGGCTTGATGCTCGTCGTAGAAAGGAAGACTACAATTTCACCAGCAAAGCATCAAATATGAGGTCATCTAGAAGCATTTCAACTTCGTCGTCAAAGATAATTAAGTTCTTCAATCCCTCCAAGCACATTAAAACAAAGGGTACAAACAATCCGCAAGAGAAATTATAATGCTTGAAAAACACTGTAAAGTTGCATGAAGCCAAGGATTTTAGACTATTGATTCCGGAAGCAGCTTATCTAAAACTTCTGAAGCTGTTTATCATTGCAGCAGCTTAAGTATGAGAACCTGGGAGGTAAGAATCTAGAGAAAGGCATGACTGTTTTGTCTTTTCTTCTCTTTATAGATTTTTGGGCTCAATATGAATGCCTAATATCGCAGTCTCAACATTCAACAATTACTTCCTCAATCCTAAAGGTTGCTTCACCGCAGATAATTTTAAGCACACCAATGCCTAAAAATATCAATTACTTATGTTTAATATGTGGAAATCAAAATTGGTTCATAAGTTGGAAAACTATCAGATAAGAGCCATTTGGGTAAGTTGGTGATATATTGTCATATTGTCAAGGATAGAGCCATAGAGGGAGACCAATTTAACAAAGAGGTGAACGTAAAGATTCGAGAGCAAAAAGGCTGTCATTTTACCTTCAACTTCAAAGAGTTGTTGCTACCGCCTTTCATAAGAAGAGAGTCAAGGTAAGCTGAAAATATGATGACAGCCTTAGGATTAGTAGCCAATTCGATAGGCATAAAACAAAAAATAACACAGATCCAGCTTTACATGATGTTTTCGGTTTCGTCTTGGCTTCTGGGACCACATTCAGCTTCTTTATACGACCAAAAACTTCCCTGGACTTCTCATCTTCCGCAGGAGACAAGAACTTGGAATGCTCCTTCAGCTCCTGATTCAAGTTATCAGAAATCAAAAGCTTAACAAGAGATAATCACAGTGGTCAAGCAAGTCAAATGCATATGCGTACACCCATTCCAGCCCCAACAAAAAACAAAAATACAAAATTAAGAAAATAAGCAGAAGTCAAAGCATGTGAACCCAAGCCTTATTAGAAATCTAGTCAAGGGTAACCAAGTGACTGCTCAAACAGAAAGAACCATAAGAATTGTAAATTTAATACATACTGTTTTCTGAAGCAGGCGTTGCTTCGACAACTTTCTTTCTGTTTCTTCATCATCAGATGACACGAAACCATCGTCTTTTTCAGTAAACATCTGAGGTATCATTTGCTTCAACTTTTTTGTACTCACACGAGCACTAGACGTGGGAAAGAGATCTCCTGTATCTTCATTATCAGAGTCATCTTCTTCATCTTCCTTTTGGCCATCATCCTCATCTTCAAGCAAGGAGAGTTCTCTGTGATTTGTACCATATTTCAACTTCTGTAAAAGATTCTCGGTTCCAGCTTCATCCTGTTGCTGAAGCCACATCTGATGCAGTTCATCACGCCTTTCATGATCAACAGCCTTCTCTTTACAATCAGTGGCGATATAATCATGAATGTCTTCCATATCAGCATCATCACCCTCATTTTCATCTTCCAAGTGCAGTAGGTCATTATCACTATCATCTTCTAAAGCTTCTTCATCAACAAATGCTTTAACTGGATCACCCATTGGACTTGAATTTCCTTTACACAGGGGTGGTGGGCGGGGAACAACATTCTCCTTGTCACTCTCTTCCTCGTCAGACGAGCTACAATGGTAACAATTGCATATGTTAAGTTCTAGAAGTATTGGTTCATATAATGTTCCAGATATTACTGGATCAGATTTCCAGTCATAATATGCCCCATCATCAGTTTACAAAGGTTCAGGGTATGTCGTCTATGTCAATACGCGTTATGCTATGTAAAAGTCTCCAAGTTGCACTCAGAAGCCAACCCATACACCCGTAAATGAACAGTAAAAGGAATAAATTTTAATGGCAATTACATGTCATCAGGAAGTGCAGAATCAAATTTCAAGTTTAGCGATGGCAGCGATGGAGCTATATCTTCTGCAGGACTGCCAGACTCCTCATTCGACTGATCATCTTGAGTATTGATTGTTTGAGAATCAGAAAACAAGTCCTACATCATACAGATTCAAAGTAAGCCACCTCAAAGATTCAGGACAAAAGACGAGTCCTTACAAGTTATAGCTTCAGTAATCTGGTAACGGAAAACATGCAATATAGACAGTTACCTGAGTGTCATCAACGGGAGGGCGAAATGCCTTCGTAGTTCCCTCTGCTAAATGCTGCATGTGATTAGAAGCATTTAAGACCACCCACGTCCACAGAAAACAGAGCTCTAAAGTCATACATAAGCTAAATGCCATGGCATTATGTTGCGAAAAAGATTCATGTATCTTTTTAGACAAGAATTTCTTTTAAGACAATTTAATAATTATAGACTAAGAGGGCAAAGGAGTACTCAAATGAGCATCTAGTAACAAAAGTAGCCCCAATGATGTTGAACATCAGTGACAGTGAGGAGCACCCCGTTAAAAGCCGCCACAGCTTTGGCCCATAAAGAAACCAACTGCAGCACCCCATCCCAACCAAATCCAAGAGGCTTGGAAACCCTGCAGAAAATCTGAGATTCTCGTTCCGCCCGAAGGCACCAAAAGTTAGATAAGAAAGCACACCACCACAACACCTTGTCCTTTTTAGCCCCTCCAAACCCAATATACCAAGTTTGCAAATGTTGAAATAATAGTGGGAGGACAAACAAAACACTCTCCCCTAATACAAAGAAGCCTCTCCTGAAAAGAATGCAAAATCACAATGCAAGAACAGATACAAACACGTCTCATGAGCACAGTGACGTAGCGCACAGACATCTCACATCAGCGGAGTAGCCAACCTAGGTTTATCCTATCATCTCATGATCTTTCATCTTACCTTGTCCCAGGGTCTAAACAAAAGCACACAATTTAAGGGGAACCTTGGACGTCTACTGAAAGTAGCTAGTGGTAACGGAGAATATTGTGTAAGAAGACAAGGATGACGAAGCAGGATTTGAAGGAGAAGAGCCATAAAGGATCTGTAACCTGAACCCGAGAATCACCAAAGTCAACAAGATGAATGGTATGTGAAAACCTGAGTAAAGAAGTAAGTTCCTCCATCTCTCAATCATAAGGAGCTCTGTGTAAACAGAGATCCCAAGCATCGACATTGTCAAAATAGAAAGCAAGAGGTGGTGCCTCAAGGACAGTAGACAATTGATAAACCTAATCGTATATGGTAGAGAATGAAAAACCCTTTTTATATACATCCTCCGAAAACCTTGCCAAATATCCATTATTCACCTTGTACTTAACCAAATGAAAGAAAACATACAATACCCCAGAAATGAATTTCCAAGGGCAAGGATGGGAACAAAAGAGCCGACATGAGCTCCCATTTTGTTGAAGAGTGTACTTAGTCAGTGCCATAAGGACTTGGGTTGTAAAGGAAACCGCCACGATTAGTTACCCACCAATGAAATGTTCTTGGATACCAACCTCCCCTCTCTACTTTAGGCCTACACACTAAGTTCCAAATAACATGGTGATCGCTCTTACACCATCAGTCCCAGGCAATAAAATTTCTTACGTCAACCTATCTAACCTATTAGCCACACTAAGAAGAATCTTGATTAGAGAAACATAGTGGAGGGAAACTGGGAAAGGCCAGCCAAAGAAGATTGGAGAACCGTTCGAGAAGTACGAACCCTTCCAACCGTTCAACAACCTTAGTCACAACAGGCTCCCAAAAGGATGCATAAACAAGATTTCCCCAAGTAAAAATCCAAGATTGGTAAGTTCATGTATCCTTTACTATAAATGAGAAATAGAAGATTAAAATACTAAGATATGCTTTAAATATATGTCATTGCCAAGTGATATTGATCAATGCAGTAGCATATGAAACCCCACAAATACAAGACCAGACATGTAGCAGATGTACATGTAATTTTCTTACCATTTGAAAGGATGTTTGTTCGTTGCTTGGACAAGGTTCACTAATTGTGTTTACAAGAGAGGCACTCTGATAAGAGTCCGCAGCAGAGGGTTCAGAAATTGGTTCTGCTGACACTGCTTTTTCTGGCCTACGATGTGATACCTCAAAAACATAATCATTTTCTTCTGGATCATCATCGAGCGCAGCCTCCATCAAGAAATAGTTACATTGTAAGCTTTTAGAAGCCATCGCTCTTCAGCCAAAATAAATCAACAAAAACAAATTAAAATTTTGAAGCAGTAATCAATGTAGGACGCCATAAAACCAATGAAACATAGCTCACTTTTTTGACACCTCCATCTTTCGCTGCCTGATCTTTTCCAAGACCGACGATATGGGTTTTTCAACCATAGGTACAGCCTTAAACCCCACACCTTTCCTCTCTATAAAAGAAAAATCCAAGACAAAATTAACAACAAAACAACACATGTACAACCCAAAAAAAGTAACCTTATAATCAAAAATTCAATGCCATTTAAAATTCTGGTTATCTGGTTTAGCATTATTGCAGTATGAGCTAAGACCTCATTTGTAGTTTCAGTTTTCCAGCCAGGCAGCTTAGTAAAAACCTAATACTCCCTCCATCCTCCCTCCCATTTTGTTTGTTAGATTTACCCAACTTAATTGTTGTCTCAATATGTAGGTTCATATCCAACCCTTGAAATAATCTAAGATTTAATAATCCAACAATACCACATCTTTGTTCCCAATAAATTACCAATTAAATCGTTCCCAATAAATGACCATTAAATGATTATGTAAGTTCATTGTTCCATAATCCACTTACTTGAGAATGTTGCTTTCTTTACTAGTGATAAGTTTCAAACCTCAAAATTTAACTCTCAAAATGATAACTTATTGACTATGTTAAATATATGCATGTATTAGTCAAATCTAACAACGGGAGTAGTATAAAATTGCACAGACGTCGTACCTCTCATCACTCTCTGAAATTCAGCAAGCTGTGCTAGATGAGCTTTCTTTTCCTGATAAGAATAAATGAGCATTAAAATTCACTCAAATTTTTGAAAAGAAAAAGGTATTAAAAAAATCAGAACGAAGAACAAGTTCAGAAGCATTGATTCCTACTTCCTTCTCCTTTCGCTTCGAAATCTTCAGCTTCTCATCTGAATTCACGCTCTTAGCGCTTTTCTTCTTCTTCTTCGTCTCTTTCTTATGGGCAAAATCGTCGGTACTCGGCCTTTTCTTCTTCCCACCATTCTCACTTTGGAAATCAGCATCATTCCCAAACAACCCATCTTCAGTCTCATCTAAACCCTTAACCAAATCATCAAATTCCAAAACCCTTTTCGCTGTGGCACTCTGATCTGCTTCCCAAGACAAAGGATCTAGACCATCTGGTTCATTTTCTCTCTCCAAATCCTCCTCCAATCGAAGCAGGTGCGCATCAGATTTGACGTTTTTACTTTCGGGTTTCGGTCTTTCAGAATCCTCGATTGACTTCTTCTTCAACCGCTTAAGCTTGGGATGAAGATCTAATGGCGGCGATTCAGATTGGGGAAGCATTAGTTGCTCGTAATCGGCTTCAGTCTCCATTTCTCTCCTTTGAGAAGAACCAAAGACAATAAGAGAGAGAGAAGAACGTTGTGGCGGTAAGGAAGAATTGAAGAGTTTTGGCCATTTTGGGTGATTTTTGCGTATTTGAGGATGACAGGAAATGGAGGGAAAGACATTTCAGTAGGGCGCCACTTGGTTTTGAAAGTTCTAGGGAAGGCGCTAACTAAAAAATTCCCCGGAAAATGTAATCTAATTTAATCTTCAATTTTTGGAGGAATTCCAGTTTTGGTGCCCTGATATTTATTATAATATTACTTCGGTTTTAATTAATCCCATTTGATGATCTGTGAATGTGATCACTAATATAATTTCATTTTAGAGCATGACTGATGCCGTTACTTTTTCCGTTAGTTTGGACGTGGCATATCACGTTATGGAAACGTGTTCCATTATTTATACGGGTGTTATGATAATTTTGCATTTGAATAGCAATAACAAAAACAAAATTAATTTATTTTTCCCAAAAAATCACCCCATACAATCTTGGCTACCCATTATATGCCTGTTTATATAAGGGTAAAGGAGTAATTTCAACATTTAAGTAATCAACACCACCCACGCTATATGCCACGTCAACAAACTAACGGAAAAAGTAACAATGTTAGTCACATGCACTAAAATGAAATTATATTAATGATCACAGGTCATCAAAATAGGAATAGTCAATACTGAAGTCAATAGTTTAATACTCCCTCCGTCCCTCACTTTCCTTAACATTGCACAAGAATTAAGGAGGGTGTATTTGGACTATTTTGCCATTGGTTGATAAAC
>BSSO01008146.1:0-10372 GCA_030267885.1 Mesembryanthemum crystallinum | reverse complement strand
TTTACCGACTAATTGTAATACATTCAGGATGTTCTCCTTCAACCCTTCTCTATCATATGTTCCCTCTAATCTCCCTCCATATTCCATCTCTGCATCCTTTCTCTCTCCTTAGTAGTCTCCCTACTTATCTCTAAAGTTCCTCCATTCCCCTTTGCAATCTCTGTCAAATTGGTAGCAACCTTAAACCATTCTTCAACTCACTGCCCTAATTCGTATAAATATATATTTCAGACTACCTACTGCCTGTTACCAGCCACTAGGCCAGATCCCAAACCACCAATTGTCTGACTATCTCTTAGGAACTCTAGCCTCATTTATCCCAAAGAGATGCCCAAATCTCAATAAGAAAATCAAGTTCTTGTCTTAAAGACTCACTAAAGTATTTTCAATGCAGAAGAAGTTCTGCAAAACTACCATGGCCTTTACTGCCATCATAAGTAGTCATCCATTGCTTCATAAAAACTTGTGTTGAACATTGTCGAATTCAGTTAGAAATTAATTCAATGTGCACTGCTGCTTAAAAGAGAAAATTACATAGCTCTAGTTTAGTAGCCCCTTGAATTTGTGCCCCTTATACAGTATTTCACACTTTTTTAGCCCCATCTCAATATAGGCTGCTTGCTGCCTTAGATTATGACAGACAAATTTTGTTTGTCACTAGATTAGGCAGTTGATCAGAGATTTGGGCAAATGATTATGACCATGTTTGATTTGCTGCCTAATGAGATAAAATCAGAAATGGAGGCTGTGAAAGAAGACTTCTATAGCGAGAGGCTTCTTTAAACATTCATAACTGAGGATGAAATACAGGATAAACAAACTGCCAAATTTGCTCATGAAGCGGAACCAAAAGGAAGTGACAAATTTTATCTTACTAGAACTTATTCACAAGTTTCTGATTTTGATGTGAAGCACATTAAAGGAAAACACAAGTCCCTTGTCAAGTTTTGTTTAAAAACAAAAAACAAAAGAGAAGAGCAGAAGCCCCTGAACATAGAAGAACCAATTATCGTCTATAGACAATATGATTAAACCTACGCATGTGAATTTCTTTGTAGAGCCTACATATCAGGTGTGGAAGAACTCTATGAACTGTCATGTTTTGAGATTACACACTTCAAGTTCATCATTCCTCAACATGCTTCCATTGGCAAATAGCTACATCCCAACCTCTCTAGACTTCTTCGTATGGAGAAGTTCTTAGGTAGTTATTGCTAGTTCTTGCTATGGATTACTTTCGTTATTTATATCCTTAACATACATTGTTATACTTCCTTACACCTCAACAACGAAAATTTCATAGCTTAGGGAGAACAATGGCAGCAAAGGGTTAAATTTAAGAAACCAGAAGTGTTCTTTCTAGGAATTTTTCTGTTGTTTTTATAACATTTATTAATTTTCACCGATACCATATTATGGTAATTTATAACTATCATAACACAAATATTTAGGAATACATTAGCAAAACTTAAATTTTTATTCTATTAAGGATTATTGTGAAGAGTTATAATTCTTATGGATTTCTAGGTTCAGAAGGTTACAAATAGATTAGCTATCCTAGAGACGAAGTAGCTTCTTTATGATTAAGTCGTTGCGAATATTCAAGAATTTCCCCATATGATTTCATTGTCTCCCCTCTCTCCGTTGGATCCTTCCTCTCCATTCCATTTCTTCCTTTATATTATCTCCCTTGGATCCTTATTCGTCATCATTTTCCCTTTAAAATGCCTATATTGCACTCTCTTTCTCCTAAGGTTGTGTTGCTATGTTCAAACTATAAATAACAACGATACTGGCAACAATCTATCAAACACTAATCTAAAACATGAATCTCTTTGAAAATCCAAAAGTAAATTGGATGTTGACAAAATAAATAAATAAATAAATAAATAAATAAATAAAACTAGCAAGAGGATTCTGTGAAACCTTTTAAGCAAAATGCTAATTTTAGATGAGAACCTTCTAAGCAAAATGTTAAGACAGTTCATAACAAAATTAGCAATAACTTCCAAACATGTAGCAAGCATATGCATAAACCAGCTCTGATTTTATACGAGCAAGGTGATATGTTGATTCACGTACTAGACTCATCATCCTTGTACAAATCAGCTTTCTCCAGAAGACAACCACCCATTTCCTGTAGAGACTCCGAGAACTCTGCAAGGGCAATCGACGTTAGAAGACACGTAAAGCCTGTATACAAAGTTTTAACCTAGTAACCGCATAGCCTATGAAACTACTAGCTACTATACAAAGATGGATACAAATACAGAATTGACAAGAGGCATGACAGTAGTACAGTACCATATGCCGTGTTTGCAGTGGCAGCAGCAGCTGCAAGCAAGCTGTCGTAGCAGTTTCTCATTTCCTGCATTTCCTGCCAAATGAAATTAATGAATTAAACCTTATTTCTTGATAAATTAATCCTCATATCTTCAAGGTTCTATTTCTTGTGAATTAGGTAAAGGAAAAAGATATGTTACTCGTAGTAAACAATCAACATTTCACCTCAAGTACTCATAACAGATCCAACTAGGGTATAGACATTGGCACTTTATTTCAGGCCAAAACTCTCAAAATTTTCAGAAAATGGCTGAATTGACACATGGCACTGGTAGCCAAGTCTGATAACACAGGGTAAATGTATGGACCACATCAACCCACCCTACATGGTTAACCCAGCTGAATCATGGGAAACCTTTTTAAATCTTATTAAACAATGCAGAGTATACGTAAATAAAGCATTTCATGATTAGGAAGATTTTCTTTAATATAATGCTCAAAACAAGCTTCACTATTAAACTATCTTCATCCCAGCCTCTCAACTTACAAAATCCCACTTCCTAGATGGATGGGAGGCATGTTTTTATAAGCTTCACATGACATAAGCTACACTCAAAGAAACACATGTTACGCTGTATGTTGGTAAGCTCATGGATTCTTCTTGCAGGTTTGGCTACAAGTTCAGTGGACCCAATAATGTGGAACAAATGAAGAGACCAAAGTAGTTTTCCTGCCGAGTGATGGCCCTTAGCTAGAAAGGAACCACCCTTGCTTAGACAAGCCAAGAATGCCCAAATTTTGTACATCTTAAATTCGCATCAAGTTTTTGAGATGACACTTTTGGATAGAGAGTTGACTAAGTAACCAATATGCAATGGAAGTACTGATTTCATAAAACATAAATACTTTATTACAAAGAACAACCCTCTTGAGGATGGGAAAAACAGTAACCATATAAGCTACGGTACAATTACGCTTGGGTATGGAGACTAAGACATAATTCCATTGGGCTTACTCCTAGAAAAAACGGTTATATGATAGATGTTTTGCTGCTTGCTGGTGCATGGACCCTTTTCTTAATGCTCCTCCACCCTTATTTTAGGGAGTTTTCAAGTCTTCATTACCTGCCTGCTTTGTAGCCATTAACTTGCACATAGCTACCGATTTACCCCGATCTCCTATTTGTTAGAATTATGGGCTTGTTTACTTGGTTGTAATTTTGATTACAATGTAATAGACCATTTTATTGAGTGGAGATAGGGGTGCAAAAGAGGAAATGGAGGAGAGTGATGGGGAGAGGTGTAATTGATTACATCAATCTATGTAATCACAATTACTCTAGTATACCCAATGTAATCATTATTACATGACTAGAAGTAATTATGTTTACAACCAACCTAGCCATTACACATTTTATGAGTAGCCATAAGAATGTCTACAACTACAAAATCCCCATTACAATGTAATTACCATTACACCCAAGTAAACACCACCTATGCGTTAACGGGAACATCTTCCCTTTCTGAAGAGAGAAGCCAGACGTAGACCACAACAAATTGTCGTACACCTTACACCTTAATCTCAATAACCCATGATAAAATGTTACCTCTTTTCTTATGAGAAGATGACTAAACAAAGTCTAAACCTTTTTCTGCAGTATGATCCCTACTTGCCTCGTATGGCGGTGTGCTTTCTTTGCTATCCTTTGGTGTCTTTGGCTAGAACGGAACTCTCATATCTTTTCCGGTATTTCCAAGCTATTCTTTTGTGTGTGGGATCGGGTGGTCTACGTGGCCTCTCTTTGGGTCAAAGCTACAGGGGCTTTTAAGGGGGTGTTCCTCACCGACATTCAACGTCACTGGGGTGATATGTAATTAGTGATTGTTTTTGTACCCAACTCTCTTGAGGACTCCTTGTTCTCTTAGCTGGTAGTGTATGACATCAATCATTTTGGGTTTTAATACAAATTTTTCTTATAAACAAAATACCTGCACACCCATATAAACTAAGTGAAGCTGGTAGTGTATGACCTTCTAGCACACAGACTTCAAAATCTAAAAGACAGTAACGAAAAGCCTTAGAACATACAAGGGTTTGATTACTTTCCCCTCGCCCTCGCGCTCTGATCCTCTAGTAACGCCCCAGACTGAAGCGCTTCAGCAGGACAAACTCTATCCAGATTACCCAGTACAGACATTGCCCCAAACCTATTTCCTTGCATTACCCCTATGAATTCCAAAGGTCCCTTTTTAATGGTCTTGAACTGCAACAAACAATTCTCACCTAGAAAGCTAATCACAGAAAGTGGATGAACCAAACTAGCAGTTTAATTCCAATATTACAAATATTCCTAACCCCAATTTGCTACAGTACCACAATATCTCAATTCAATTTTACAACTAGTTACAGAGACTGCAAATTAACTGAATACTAAGCTAACAAAATCAGTAAATTAGAATAGAGCCAGAACAACCAAATCACCTGAGCGGCCATAGCCAGTTCATCAAGTTTGGGAGGTCGTTGAAAATCTCTCCGCTCTTTTACATCGCTTTTCTGGAAGGCAAATCTCTTTAACTTTCCCAAAGACGACTTCATCATCCTTTCACTTCTTCTTCTTCAACCGAAATAAATAAACCCTAATGGTTTCGGTTACTCAGAGAATTGTTGATAGAAAAAGAGAAAATGGGGTGGATTTAAATGATCTATTTGAAGTTCATTGCAGAGAAATGGGAAGAGAGAGACAAAGAGTCAAAAAAGGCTCCGCAGCAGATCAGCAAAGAGGAGAGAGAAACGATTTTTTTTTCTTTTTTTTTAGAGAGAGAGAGAGTTTGAGTGAGGCAAAGCAGAACGCAGACGAAAGGGGAGTGATGCGTCAGGTGAGGAAAACGATTGCAATTGTCTACTTGAGTTGAGGTGACAACAACTTGAGTTATCTTTGACTCCATTTGAATACTCATAAATGGAAATGGAAATCAACCCAGAAGTTAAATAATTTTTTAAATAATAGTATGAAAGTGTATTCATTTAACCTTATTCATTCACATTTTAGTTCAGTCCAGGTCAATTTAGTTTAGCTTAGGTTAATTCACATGAACAACTTATTTCTTATCTCACATATTACTATTCGACTATTCGTTCAGCGTCCATTCAGTTCAGTTTAGGTCAATTCAGTTCAATTCAAATCAACTACTTTCAGCCAAACTGAACACACCCTAACTCATACATCAAATATAGAGTGATGTTAGATTTATAGGGGTTATGGATCAATAACATCGTCCATAATATGTGATGTCATTAATATTTGTTCTGTCGAGTAAAAAATATCCCGTTTTGAGTAATAAAATTAGGGATGGCAATGGATGGTTACAGGTGGACAGCACCCCGCACCCGCTCCAAGTAAAGCGGGGATGGAGGAGGGTTGAGTGGATGGCGGGGCGCCAAGGCAAGGATGGTTTTTTGAAAAAGTGTTACCCGTCATGAGTAGTGTGGCAGGTGTGAATTTGGCTTTATATCCACCTCTACCTACCCCACCTCCCTTGTTTATGTAAACAAACCGTTAGACATGTTAAAATCCTATTAAAAAATGAATTTGTTCATTCTTTTCATTAATTTGTTATAATAATAGTCATTTAGAGATACTTTTTCCTTTATTTGAGTAACATTCGTGGGTAGTAAGTATATTTTGGTGGACACCCGCCGGTTTGTGGATTACCACTTGGGCGGGGATGGATTTTAGTATGTCTACCCATGGTGGGATGGGAGGGGGTGGATATAGAACATTCTTAGTGGGTACGGGTGTGGGTGAGGCGCTACACACACCCGCCCCACCCCAATTGCCATCCCTAACTAAAATGAGTGGGACCCACATATAATGAAGGTTATGAATGTAGCATTACTTCCCAAAAGAGTATGATGAATTTGGGATGGTTAAAAATTGGAATGATGATCATCTCTATTTACACTATGCTCTCTTCATATTATTTTTATTGATATTTATTGTTGATTGTTGATTCCACTGATTTTGATTGATTCGAATTATTCTAGTGAGAGCGACTTTGCTGATTATATTTTTGCTAATTCTTACTGATTTTTGTTGATTCCACTTATTTTTACTGATTCTACATAATTTTGTTGATTTTTGCTGAAATCAATGAATCAATACAAATCACCAAAAATAAGTTGAGAAGAACAAAGCCTTACTCAATCAAATATATTAAAGAAATTTTTTTATTTAGTACTTAACATTAGGCATAATTGTAATTTGGGTATCATCGTTTTCAATAATCTCATTGTGCACCTGAAAATTTCTAAGTTGTCTTCTTTTTAGTCATTTCACTGACGGAGTTAGAAATTTTGGTAATATAGTGACATTTCATTAAGCAAAATTTATTGAAAAAAAAATCCCAAAACGTGGTGAAATAAATAACATTTTTTGGTTGCAATTGAGAATATAAGCGTACAATCTCATGTTGCACATAAATTAAGAACAAAATGTAGGATAAAATGAGTGAAGAATATATATATATATATATATATATACATTGTAAGATATTCAATGGATATTAATATAATGAATGCTTTGCTCATTTCAATTGAAGTGTCATGTGCTAATATAAACTTACAGATAAACCCCGTATAGAATATACAGATCAAAATAACTAATATTTTTTTTTTTTTTTAGTTAATTGCGAATAAAATAACTAGCATTCAATAATCCAAAATTTGTCAACAGACACGATACTTTTGATTAAAGTGTCAAATAAGTATTCTGTAGGAGTATTTTACTAATTAAACATCTCACTGCATATAAGTATATGGAGTAGATACAAACTAGTAGTAATAATAATAAGAAGAAATGATAATTATATCAAACGACTTTATTGGTATAGATTGATGGGCTTATTATCATCAATACTGCTACTAGAAATTTCCTTACGATGATGATAGCAACAACTAGAAGCTCTTCCAAGAATGCTCTTCATAGGTATTGCCTTTGGCTTAGGTGGTATGACCCTTCGGAACTTCTTCCCCTTCTTTGTCTTACCAACTGATTTGACGACTATTCCTTTCTGTCAATTATTAGAACAAATATAATGTTTGAGAAATTTAAACTTCATACCCAATACTTAATTAATTTTCTACTTACTATATGGTACTCCCTCCGTTCTCAAATGAAAGTGANGAAAACCAAGCGTCACTTTTATTTAAAAACGGAGGTAGTATGTACTTAGCATTCTATTATACGTTTACATTTATAATATCCATACATATGACTTTTATAAGAATTTCACAAGCTTTGACGCTAAGGTATTCAATATTAATTAGAAGGTAATTAAGAAAAATAGATCTGTGATGTGTCACGTATTTTTGTTGAGGTGTGATTAATTACTACATTGACTTGTTTTGTAACCACTCATACAATCGATCGTAAGTATCCTCTATTCCATTTTGTATCTAATATCTTGTCCCATGCATCCATTTAGATAGTACTTATTTGATATATCCGCTTTTATATATTATTTTATTATCAAATTGGAATGCATAAAAAAACGGCAAATGGTCAAGTCGTCATATGTGCTTATTATGATAGGAGATGAGACACAAAATGAGACAGATGATCCAAATTGCTCATTCAAATACTAACACATGTCATTTTTTTTAAAATAATTAATAATAAAACTAAAAACAAGTAAACCTTATTATTTCAAATTTAGTTGCTTGCCAAAAATTTACCCTATCGATCCCTTGCTTATGAAAAGTTAATAAAGTAAATGGTACTGTAATTACCTGGGTTGGATAAGACTTTACAGAAGAATCTTCATTTGGAACTTGCATAACTTGTTCCTTCTTCATGCCAGTTGAAATGTTGATTGTATCATCTTTATTCTCCTTCATGTTATCAATTTTGGCTTCTCTGACCCCTAAAATAACATAATTGCAACTTGATATTAAATACCAGAAATATGTGTTTATTTTTTGTATGCAATCGTATAAATAACACCCTTTTATCATATATATAAATGCATCAAGAAAAAATACTTAATTTTTTTCCTTGATTCTAAAGTACATAAAAGGCACAATAAGTTTGAGAAAATGAATTACAAGGTTGGGACTTGAGAGGAGTAACACATGCTCCTTTTTTTGGGTCACAAACAACCATAAAATTATTTTTGAAACAACTAGTAGACTCCAATGAAAATAATTGTACATGGAGTAAGTTTTTTGTTTAGAGAATCAACTTCATTTAAAAACAACAATTTGACATGTAAGAGCAATACATATAAAAGGTGAAGATGAAACTAGCTCCAATATCACCTTTAGTAACTAAATTTAATTAGTTAGGAATATACAGATTATGGTTATTAACATTCAAAATTTGATTTCAATTCATAATGGGCATTTCTGTACTTTTCCCAATATATAGGAATATTCTAAAGGGAATTTAAGAGAACAAATCTAAAGTTTACTATTCATCCACACCAACTTCAATTTTTACATGAATTTGGTCAAGAGGTCTTAACTTTAATATTTCCGAGTTAAGGCTATAAATATAATGGTCTAGAATAGAAAGATTTATAAGTTTATTATGATACGTACACCAAAATAGAGTTTATACAAAATAAATAAATAAATAAATAAGGAACAAAGAAAAGTACCCGCAGATTTGCCGCTAGTATTGTATGACCTAACATACACATTAAAGCTTGGTGAGTAAGGAAACGTAGCAAAAGCTGCTCCTTCTTGTACTTCTTCGTGATCACCATTATTGTCTATTTCTTCATCCTCAACTATGCACTCTTTTTTCTTCAATTCTTTTCCCTCATCCTTAGCCAACAACAATGACCCATTATTGATCTTATTACTATCATAAGTATCTCTGCTATTAGCATTTGTAGCCAAGGAGCCAAAAGAAGCAGACACACTTTGACGGTGTTCATCATCTTCAGGACGAAGGAGCCGTTGGTCAGAGAGACTCGAAGCGCGATCAATGATTGTCATTTGACCACCTCCACGTTTGTTCATGTGCATGGAAATGTCTTCAATTTTACTACAACCTGAACCACGAGCCCAAAACCTATACGATGGGCCACCGGTGTGGTTGTTGAACCCGAACCCTTTGCCCATTATCTTCGATTTAGCACACCCCATCTCGACAAATATTGAGATGATGGTGGCCCCCGTGAGTGGTGGCCGGTGATGGGTTGCAGTAGTGGTATGGGGTTTCAGTTTGATGAGGATCCAAGGAAAGGATTATGCATGGTATGAGAAAAATGTTTATAGCAGGGAGATAGAAGAAAGAAGGAAATGACAGTTAATTAAGACCGACCATGATAAAGTTGGCATTCAAAGAGTTGTTTTTTTCCCCCCAAAATTAGGTTTATAGTCTTAATTTCTGCTAGCTAATTTGTTGCATTGTGATTCATGCTTTACATGTCATGTACACCTAATTAAAATGAAGAAGTTAATAACATTTGCAATGCAATCATCTAATTTAAGGAAATAGGAAATCCACGAGCTCTCAACTGCACGACACCTATTTTTAAGAAATACTTAGTGTTTTAAGAGCACGGTGGAGAAACTAAAAGGTTGAAGCATGAAATACCTAATTCATCAACTAAAAGTTAAGGTCAAACTGTGCTTTGAAGGTCCAAATATTTTATAATTCAGAATACGCTTCCTCATATAAATAAATGTTCTTTGAGCTTGCAGCATGAAAGACGACATGTATGTATACTATATATATACCTTAAACTTAAATGTTTCGTAGCTTGAGTAGATGCTCATAAGATTCAAACTCAAAAACCGACCTTTAGATTCTTATTGATATGATATCATGTGAAATAGTGAGTAAATCAACTCAATCAAAGAGTTAAATAGTTAGTTGGAGACCAAATCAATAACTGTAGTACTTAATACAAATCAAAATAACATATTATTGGCTCTTAGCTAGGTTTAGGTGTCTCCTTTCCTTCCATATAAGTTGTTACAATCGACGAGTAAAAATATACTCCCTCCGTCCCCCACTTACCTTAACAAAACTCTCAAAATCAAGTCCCCTACTTACCTTAACATAACTATATTTTCCTCG
>BSSO01008145.1:0-10372 GCA_030267885.1 Mesembryanthemum crystallinum | reverse complement strand
ATAACAAACCCAAACAAAATCATAACTATAAATTAGATTAGCATGTAAGTTTGTGAGGATCAATTTTTAACAATATTGAACCAATTATAGGTTTAACCCGTGCATCGCACGGGATCACGAACTAGTTATGGGTAGTAATAGGAACTAGAAACATACTTCTATCAACGAAAGGGCATTTAATTTTAATGAAAAGATATTAATGTTACAGTTAGCTAATATGACCAATATTCAATGCTTCTGTTAGAGTGTAGTATCTAGGTGTAATTAATGTTAATTATTGAAAAGGTATTAATGTAAATTTCAGTGAGGTATATTGAGGTTTGGCAAAAATGCACATAAGTATACTGACATTTGAGAAATTACATTGAGGTATACTCCGGTGAAATTCCGGCTCAACGTAACAATTTTATGACAATATTACCCTCAATATATCTTATTGAAACCTTTATATCAAAATATAAACTTAGGGCTAACTTTTTTTTCCTTTTTGAAAATTGTAGTGCTTACATCCTACTAATTTTGTTTGTTAATTGTAATTTACTAATTTTTTTTTTCAGTCTCCATCTTAGCATTTTACGATGGATATGTCAAGTCCTCTTTTAGGGGTATTATAGTCATTTCATGTGCTCCGGTCATCGGATTTGTGAATTTGCAGTAAGCTTTCCAAAATAGGTATACCTCAATGTAATTATTCAAATGTCAGTATATCTTTCTTTATTTTGGCCAAACCTCGGTATACATCGCTGAAATTACCCCAAGATATTAACTTTGAATTTCTATCAAAGAAAAGGGCATTTAATTTTGAACTTAAAAAAGAAAGAAAAAAAGAAGTTGTCTTCTGTCACATAAAAATAGTTCATTGGTTGATGGTGTTAGATCTTCATTAGTATATCTTGATGTGACAACAAAAGAGAATTAGTAAGCATAGTATGTAGCATGGAAATTTTAATTGAAGTATTCTAAAGGTGGAAGATTTTATAAAAATTATTCAAATTTTGATTGAATTAGATTAAAAAAGGCTTGATAACGGTTATATTTAGAATCTGCTAACATGGCATTATATTTTTAAAACTAATTTCAAACTTGGATAGGGATCTTCTGCTAGATGATGATGTCCTCTATGAATTAATGGTTGATGAAACCGATCAAGATCCATGTCCAAGTTTCAATTAGGTCGTCATCATTTAGTAATTTTGATACATTGTTATGACTATAAAAAATCAGAGTTGATGAAAATACTGAATTTAAATTGTGATTTTGACATTCATATTTGACTTTCAAGGAAAATTTCAGTTTCTAACATATCAATGTAACAATAATAATACCAATCCCTCCAATTGATATCATATAGGATAACACCATATAGGCAATCTACTCCAAATGCACTTCCCAATCTTATAACTCAAATGAATGACCATTATTTCTTCATCTCATTAACATTATTCAGCTTGTCTTTCATAAGCCGCGTCTTAATAAAGAGAATTGATGAGATGCTCTTAAAAGGGTGAGTTTTTAACAACAACAAAAAAGAGTAAAAAATTTATGGAAAAGAGTGAGTTTTTAGTACGTTGTTTCACCAAAATAAAGATGAGATGCGTCTCATTTAAAAATTTGTAAACATTATTAGTCTGTTTCCTATAAAGCGGCCTCATAAATGAGGCACGTTACGTACCACTTTGTACTTCACCAATACTACTTTTTGAGTTTTCGGTGCTAGTTCTTTTTTGATCACTCATACTATTTTTTTACTTTAGTAGACGAAACTTACAAGTTACAAACAGAACACGAGTCAAACCCTAGGGACAATAAATACAACAAATCAATCCAGGTATATATATATATATATATATATATAGTACTATAAGCTAAACCAAACAAATTAAAAAACAAAAGAAAGACCAAAACAACCAAAACCAAAAGCCCCTTGTTTGTGAAACAACAAAGGTCATAGAAGGTGGCTCATGATGAATTAAAGGCTTTAACGGCCACTCCAGTACAGATGTAACAAAGATGAACAATTGGATTCATGCAATAAAAAGGGAGTGGTAGGATAATCAACCAGCCATATATATCAAGACATGAGGCAACTCAATTCAAATAACAGGCACAAGCTTGCTAGCTAGCATCGCTTGCAATGGGGTGCAAACCTTAACACACAAATAAAAAGTGATGACTGATGAGAGAGATTGCGGCTACAAAGTAATTAAGTAGCGTGTGATTGTGAATGTTTTACGTGATCGATGAGTTTTATTTGTATGTGTTTGTTTTTGTTTTTTCAAACAAATTAAAAGTTGTTCCTAAATTTTCACCACACGTGGCCCGTGATTCATAGTCACGTTAACTATCCACGCACGCACGCACGTACATAAATATCTGATCCTGCACTTATAATTTTTGTTTTATCTGCGGGGAGGAATTTCGTCCCGCTGGATGGTGTCCTATTCATGGCAAAAATAAGGATGGGGAAAGAAAGTTGAGATTGACCATTAAATCTTTCATTTTAGAACAAGTGGAAATTTTTAATATTTGGATTTAGATAGCGGGTGAGAGAGAGATAGAGAGCGAGTATTTTATTAATAAAAAATTGATTATTAGAGAGAGATAGTGGGTGAGCTATTTATGACTTTTGTGAGGATGAATAGTACAATGGCCACATAATGATAGGACAACCATATACAAATAATGGCCACGTAATGGTGAGATGAAGGGAGTAATTTCGAATTATTAATTATATTTTTTTAAGGGTGCTATGGAGTTGGCTTCACTTTATTTGTGGGACCCGGACCATATAACAATCCGTTGTGATTGAGGGACATATTTTAACGCACAGAAATAGGTATGATGAGATTTGAACGATTAAACCCCTGACATGGTGTACTATAAGAGTATAAATTATTTACCAATGAGTCAAACACATCTTTTTTTATCTATACTTAATTATTAAATTGGGTTTTTCCCCATTGAAAATTGTAACGAGCCAAATCCGCATGAAAAAGAGATACTGTGATAAATTAAAAAAAAAGAAAAAGAAAGTGATTTACCAATGAATTTTATCAAAGGACAAGAAAACCGGGATAGAATTCCATCTTAAACTCACCTGAGGTATAGTAACCTAATTAACTTATTTTCATTTCAATACAGTCTTATATGAACTTGCTTCATATTAATAGATCTAATGTGAGCAACTCATTTAAGGTTAAATGAATTATCCCTTAGTCAAGAGTCATGTATACAACTAACCATCAATTCCATATGGCCTCGTTGTCCCAAAAAAAAAAAAAAAAAAAAAAAAAAATCCATATGGCCTATATGGAGTATGAATCAATTTTACACAACACATACTCTTTTAATTTATCAACCTTAGACTTTAGTACTCATCATACTTCTTCCAACAATATACTACTCCCTCCGTTCTAGAAACAAGATGACGCTTGATTTTCCGCAACTCACATGTACTTCTTCAGAGAACGGATCGGAGGGAGTAATATTTTAAGCTTAGTTTGATTTGATGTGAATATGAAGATGATCCTCCTCACGGGTGGTAGTTGGTTTGTTGCCGAATAAAAAGGTGGGCTGCGTCTGCGTCTGCGTCTGCGTCTGCGTCTGCGTCGTCAATCTCTCAAACCCTCCATTTGGAGCTTCTTACCGATCATTCGTACGTAGTACGTACGTACATATATAGATCACAATTCACAACCAAAGCCCACTACAATCACTTTGTGGGTCCACCTTGTTTGCATTGCCACATATCAATATCAAAAGGATCATTTGCAATTGTGTTATTAAAATAATAGCATGATAATATTATCTAAAAATACAATATTATTAATTTAATAATATAATATTAGAAGAACTGCAAAGCATGCAAATGAAAGTTTGGATCTGTAAGAGGGAGGGAGGTTAGTGGTTAGGGCACAAATGGAAGTTTCTACAAGCGTGGAGTTGCCTCCTACGCCCACGTTTCTTTTTGCCATGCAATGCAATGCAACCTCTCTTCTCTCTTCCTTTCTTTTGCGTTTCCTTTTTCTCTTTCTCTTTCCAAGGGAAAACTTGACTTCTTGAATATGAGGAGGAATATATGTGACACATATATTATATACATTGGCTTTTGTTGATTGTTTGAAAGAAGAATTTGAACCAAGTATATAAGGTTATTAACTATTATGTGAGAAATCCACATATATGAGTGTCCCATATCAGAAGAATTGGAGTGATCGAGTAGATTATTAGTATATATATATATAAGTTTTATCTAGTGGGCTACTCCATTTAACACCAATTAATTTTTAGGATGGAATATAATCCCACTTAACTTGTGTGCAGTCTATCTCTCCTTCACGTGCAGGGTTGACATAGGCCCATTAAAAATTTAGTTAGAGTTTAATGTGTTTTAGATTTTAATTATCAGGTCGAGCATAACATCAAGTACAAGTTTCGGAGAGGTCGGGACGAGTTCGGGGATGAAGTAGATAGAGATGCAAGCAAATACGGACGAAGAAGACGCACGTAGAAACTGCCTCGCCCGCCCGAGCAGAATGTTACCCGTTAGGGTGGCAACACAGTTTGTGCTGGTAATTTGCCGCCTAGTCCAGCAGCCTTGGGGCAGTGTACAGAGGGTAGTTTTTGCTTGGGAAGTCTTGCAGAATAATCTTTTGCCATATTTTTGCGATATCTTTTAAGATATTTTATGATTTATTAATATATGTAATATTCTAATTTATTAGAATATAATATTAGAATATTATTTGTTAGGAAAATTTGTCGGAAATCTCCATTTAATTATGTCACACCTTATATAGAAAACTTTATTTATAAAAAATAAGTTCATGAAAACCCCTATATATATAATGGTCAAGAAACCACCCCTCAACATTTTGTAACAAATAGCATGTGAAATGTCTATATTACCCTCTGTTAGGAATATGGAGAAAATTAGTAACAAATGTAGAAGGTGAAAAAAGCAAGAGAAAAAAACCAAGCAGCAGCAGCTTGCAGCCACGCCCAGACGGGTGTGATTTCGGCCCGGGCGGACGAAGGCTCCAGGCGAGCAGACATAGCTCGCGGCATTACCGCCCGGACGGGCGGCTGCCAGTTGAGCGCGAGCAGGTTTCGGCGTGGAGTTTCTGTTTTGCTTAGTTTCTATACTTTTGTACTTGATTAATTTAGCTTATCTTTTTAGCATATTTTCTAATGTAATTAGAAGATCTACTTAGGTGTTTTGGGTAGATTGGAAAGTCTATGTTATTAGGAAATTGCTTGGGAAATAGGTTATAGCTAGTTTCCTAATTCTAGTTGAATTGGGTTAGGAAGGAGGCTCCTTGGGGTTCTATAAATAGGGACCTCGGATGTTCATTGTACTTATCCCATCCTCTTGTGTTCAAGAGAAATCCTAGTACGTTCGTGGTTTTTCTCCTGTTTCTCGGGTTTCCACGTAAAATTGCTTGTGTCTTGTTCCGTTTAATTTCTTTGAATTTAATTGTTTGTGTGTGTGAGATTTCTTTTCCGAGTAAAATTTGCTAAAATCCTAACACCCTCACATGAGCTTCATGTGACCCTGTTAAGTAAAAGACCTGTTTGTATGTCGTTCTTCTTCCATTCCCCTTTCCCACCAAAACGAGAAAATAAAAATAAAAATAAAGAATATATAGTAATTTTAAAATTGAAGGGTAATTTCTCATTTGAGTGATGTGAACCGTCTCATCTCTTTCCCTCTTATAGTTTTCCCTAGCTGTGATTGTGATTGACAAAGGCATTTGAAGAGATTCATCAACGATATTGACACTTTGTGGGTTGAGCATACACCAATAGTTTACAAATTCAAAAATGGTTTGCCAAAAGCTACTACCAAGGTATCAACCACCTAATTTTTATTTTTATTTTTGCTATAAGGGCACATGCAATAGCCCGCAAACCACATGCGCTCGGGTAAGTTAACCCATCAAAGATGAGCTGACGGGCTCAGGCAGAGGAGGAGACCTCCCTACAAAGAATGGTAGAGGAGGTTTTTAATCTCCCTACAATGAGGATCGAACTTCTGACCATTGGGTTATGAAAGTGGGGCACTTACCATTTGTGCTCCCATCTCATCCTCAAGGTGTCAACCACCTAAATAAAGGGAGCCTATTTAGCCTAAACACCGGCCAGCTTAGAAAGTAGAGATCGAGAAGTAACGAAATCTATGCAATGGAATTCACTTAAAAGCACTCCTGTCATTTTTTACTTTTTGGAAGTGAAAGTTGTATCTAGAAGCTTGGAAACTCAAGAAGCCAATGAACACGGATCATCACTTGAATATAATGTGCATAGAATTTGGCTATACTTCACTCACTTGGCTATGTGATGCTTGTCTTAATATAGAAATGTTCTTGACCTTTTGTAATTTTCTTTTTTTTGAGGGGTGACCTTTTGGATGTTGTATTTAACACCTATATTTACGGATGCCAAATTAGTAAATCATAATGCTCAAGCAAGGACATGATGTATACCTATTTTGGTAATTTTACTTAATTAGCCTATTTTGGTAATTTTACTTAGCTTTCGGCGTCTGTTTTTATTCGTGTTCTTACTATCTCATCATAGACACAGACAACTAAACCTTTTAGAGGAGCCGAAAATGTTATAATAAGGGTGTTTAGGCTCGTTTGCATTTAGAAGTAAATATAATTACAATGTAAATTATCATTTTATTAAGTGAAAGTAACGGTGGACAAGAAAGAAAGTAGGAGCAATATTACAAGAGTTTGTAATCGATTATATGAATCAAATAATCACCCTTTTTCAAGATCAACCAAAGTATATATCATTATCATAGCATAAAATAACAGATATTTCGATGGATTACGAGAAAGTAGGAATTTAGGATGGTCAAATAAAATCAGTGACATAACATTAACGTTGTGACAAAAGATAATATTGCGATTCAATTGAGAAACGACAATAATTAGTTGCCCTATCAAGATCACAATTGACCCTAAAATTTCAAATAAGAGAGTAAGGAACTCATCTCATAGAAAATTTATGTCCTGTCAATTAATCTCAGTGACTTGCATGCATAAAATATTTCATGCTTGTAGAACTCTTTGATTCCCTTGACTCCAAGAAATCATTATACATACACAATTACACAATTAATTCTTTGACTTGGTTAGATAAATTCTTGAATCCCCTAATTTTGGAATCAATGAAAGCAGCCCCTCAATTGAAAGCACACCAATATAGACAATTAATAATATGCTCAAGTATTTTCATGTTTTGAAAAGTCTAAAGTGAAAGATTTGCCCAAATTATAACCTTTTATGTGATCAAATCTATTAGAACTATCGTATATTATGGGTATTGTGGCAACTAACTATGTCACATCTTGTTGATATGTACTTTCTTTGTCTTTATAACTTATAAGGTCATCTATTTTAATTTAATTTAAGAGGTGTTTGACCCATTGATAAACAAGTTTTAATTTATACACCAGATTATGGTTCTCTCTTTTGAGGAGAATCTACACGAATTAAAAAAAATAAAACCCAAAAAAAATAAAATGAAAATAAAAATAAGAAAAATTATTGATATTGTCAGCTTATTATTATTGTTCCCTTAGGGGAGGCAAGGTTGCTCTGGTACCAATAACAACGGTCCAATCCAACTACCAAAGGAGTAAGCGTTGTTGCTTTGGTAGAAGTGTGAAACCATTTATAAACTAATAACAATGCTCACATTCTCCTAATGTGAGACTTACATTGTTACAAACTCCCTCCACTTAAGAACGCAAGATCTTTGTTGCGCCTTGCATGGGCACTTATCTAGCCCCATAACCCACCCTTGTTAGATGGCTGGCTGCAGCCTGCGGGCTGAGCCTCTAGGCTAGGAGAGCCTCTGGATTTATAAATAAGAAACTTATGTTGGCGCTTATTTACCAGTATACTAAACGCTTATTTACCAGTATGCTAAACAACTCTTAGTAGTGTTGGATTGAGTAACATAACACACCCACAACATGCACAATTAAGTGAACTAGTGTTGGATTGAGCCTCCATGTAAGCCAAATCATAGTGGCCCAAGTAGCAGGGAAAAAAAAAAGAAGGCATTACACCTGTATTGCTCCCTAATCCTCTATTTATACTACTTGATTGATAAGGCCAATTCAGTAAGTACAATTTATGTGTTGCACGTCTCTGTCTTACTCTTAATAGAGTTCGTTACAACTGCCCATTTGACATAGTAATTACATTATGTATAAATATGATACAAGACAAAATAAGACCAAGTCTAAAAATGTATCCCTTGTTTAGCTTTAAGACACAGAATTCTCTGAATGGGCCTGTCTGATTGATTCATTCAAGTGATAGGGAACAACATTTGCTTGCTTGCTTGCAATTGTTGCATGATTGGGATTTGAATCCTCTCTAATTACTATATTAGATAGTCTAATTAGTACCTGTTTTTGTGAGGAAGGAGATCTCGTACGATAACATTCCTCACACGAAAACACATACTCCCTCCGTTTCGCTAAAATCTTGTCGCCCAAAGTTTTCAAAGTCAAAGTTTTCAACCTTTGACCATAAATATATGAAAAAGTATAATGATTTTCAAAGTAAAAATAATATTTTTGGATTCATCCTAAATAGTATTTTCAAAATATCAAATTTTTATAAATATATTTATTCATGGTCAAAGTGCCGTGTTGGAGACCGTGCACAATTTGGGCGACAAGATTTTAGTGAAACAGAGAGAGTATCAGATAGTCCAGTTATTGAAGATGATCATCTCCATTAGACATTGACCGACAAGAACTTCTCCCAGCAGGTCCCTCAACACCTTATGAAAAACTAAACAAAAACTAATAGAGATGCCAACAAACTACGGCAATTACAGAAACTGTTATAAAGGACTATTTTAACGAGCAGAAATAAATAATCACTAACCATCCTTGGACACCCCATAAAAGCTATACATCATCAACTTCGTAATTTTCGTGTACGTGGGCGAAAAAATTTAAGTGTCTTGACTGCAAATGACTACCTGGTTTTGTGCGATTTGGCGAGCTTCTTCTTTCTCTTCTTGATGGCCTTGGGAACCTTGGTTTTCCTAGCTTCCCTCTTCTCCTCTTTCACTTTCTTCTTGTTCTCCTTCCTGGCGGCTTTTTTGTTCTCTGGAATCAGGTTTCTTGTACGGGAAGAGGGTTCCTTTTCATCTAGTTTGCCAGAGCTTCCCTCTTCATCTTCGTCGGATGTTCCTAACTCAGTCTCGCTAGAGTCTGAATCGAGATGAGAGTAGCTGCCACTATCTCCTCCTCGTATGCCTGGTTTTTCAGGGCTGCGGAAGTTTGTCTCGTGTTTAGAGTCTGCTTCAGTCCAGTGATAGTCTTGTAGAGCATATCTCCTGTGTCTTTCCTGCTGGTTAACCGAAATGCATCCTCTTCAGCATCTTTGACTACTTCTAGTGTCTTTGGGATATATGACTGTCCACAACACATTTGGGGGGAAAAATACAAATTATTAATAAGGGATTTTCCAAAATATGGATGAAAGAAAGAGTGATGATCATCAACCAATACAGTACCTGAACAAACAGAGTCCGCTATCTGCTCCTCAGTAGACATTACATTCCCTCTATCTAGAATCTTTTGTTGAACCTAAAGAAAAATTGTAAATATAGTGGTTAACTTCTATTCGCAGAAAATATTCAGAAAAAATAATTATTTACACCGAGGAAAAGCTTAGTAGACATCTTCCAACAGTTCCAAGTAAGCATCCACAGCTTCATCAGCAATGGTTGCATCCACTATGAAGTGAAATAGTTCTCCGATTGTCATCACAGCCACACCGTGTTTCTTAAAAAAATCCTGTACACCAATGGCTAGATTAACTTGCAGGGAAATTGCATAACTGGATTAAAGGAAGAAGAATATAAATTCTGTCCATGTTTACTTACCGAAACATGAACACAATCTTCACGTAAGAAATCAAGTGCATGAGGATGGTCAAGATCAACAGATTGTGACACATCAACTATGTAGCACGGAAACGGGAAACGGGGAAACGGGAAACGGGAAACGGAAAACGCCAATTCTCAAAAAATAGGAAACGGGGAAACGGCAAAATTAGAAAAATATATATTAAAAAAAATTAAAAAATAGAGAAAATTAGAAAATAGTATGGGAATTGAAATGAACACCATTATATTTATCAAAAAAAAACCATAATATAAGTATGATACTAGTGATGATAATACATCACACAAAGAGGAAAACAGTAATTAAAAAGAAAATAGAAAAAAAAACATAAAACAAGTATTTAAATAGAAAAGGCAGAAGAAAGAGACGAAGACAGAGAAGAAGAAAGGGACGACAAAGCAAAAAGAGACAACAAAGCAAAAA
>BSSO01008144.1:0-10373 GCA_030267885.1 Mesembryanthemum crystallinum | reverse complement strand
AATCGGGTTTTTAAATCCCAATTTAAAATTAAAACAAGGATTAAGGCCTTTTAATCCAATAAAACTCATTTTAAATAATTAAACAACATAATTCTCAATTTCTTTAGAGAATTAATTATAAGGATTTAATATTTATTATTAAATCTCATAATTCAAAATAAACAAAATAATTTAAATAAAATTTATAAAGGAGAATTATCATATAATTGAACGATAATCATTTCAAATAATCATTTGAAATAATTAATAAATAATGTAGAAATATTTGGGGTATCACACTTGAAGTATTGGGGTGGACTGATAATTGCTAATATTTCTTATTATAACCTCATTAAATAAAAACATAAATTAAACATATGCTATCTAAACTATATATTTAGATAAACATAAATTTTCAATGTCTTTATATACTCCATATAATTATTTTTTCAAGTTTTTATAGATATACTTAATGCAATTGGGTGGACTGATAATTGCTAATATTTCTTATTATAACCTCATTAAATAAAAACATAAATTAAACATATGCTATCTAAACTATATATTTACATAAACATAAATTTTCAATGTCTTTATATACTCCATATAATTATTTTTTTCAAGTTTTTATAGATATACTTAATGCAATTCTTCCCTTTATTCTAAGGTACTTTTTGCACAGTTTTCCATTTAATTATGTACATTAATATATTGACATACGATTTTTTTTCCTGAACTCTTTTTCATATTATAAATATTAAAAATCGATGACTTGTTGTCTTCTTTTCGTCAAAAACTTAATAATATATATTATTGTCAATTAAGAAAACCGACTTGAATTGTTTATATTTTATTTATTTATGAAACTTTGAGCACTTAAGTGAGATTATGCAAGAAATAGAGATATCCATCATTATTATAATAATTTTTATATGTTTAAACTACTTTCCAAACATAGGAAGGCAAAATAAAAATGTGTTGATATCAACTCACGAGTACACCTAAGTATATAATATTTATTGTTATTAATTAAAAATTGCCAAGTAATTGTGGAATGTTTATTATTTTGGGCACTTGAGATTTGGTTCATTATTAAATTGAATATTTTAATTTTTCGTGTTTTCACATCAATGCCACTCAAATAATCTATGCTCTGTTAGTAACATTAAAGGTATCGTTAAATCTTTGAGCAGTATTGAACCAAAAAATAAATAAAAAAAATTTAAGCAACATAAAACAATTTAATGTAAAAGCAACCGCAACACAATTATTTCAATGTTTAAAATGTGGAAAGAAAATTCATAAAAATATGCAATTGGTTAAAGCTGCTGAATATATAAGATATATGAAAATTCTAAGAAAAATGATTAATAAGGAAGAAATTAAAATAAAATGCATGTTTAATTTATGTTATTGTTTAATGAGGTTATAATAAGAAATACTAGCAATTATCGATCCACTCCAGTACTTCAAGGGGTTGGACTAACATTTTCGAAAAGTAATGAGGCTGCGTGACATTTGTGCAAAGTTTAGGGTGGTGGAGTGAAAATTACCCTAATAATAATAACAATAACAATAACAATAAAAATAACAATAACAATAACAATAACAACAACAACAACAATAATAATAATAATAATAATAATAATAATAATAATAATAATAATAATAATAATAATAATAATAATAATAATAATAATAATAATAATAATAATATATTTTATAAATTACCCAATTTATTTTATAAATTACCCAATTTAATCCTTAACATAAATTAGGACTTCCGTATGTAAAATTACCATTTTACCCTCTCTTAAACCACACGGTCAACCATGTTTATTTTAATTATTCATCCTTTTACCTAATAGCTCTAGTGCATGTAAAATTACCATTTTACCCTTCAAATACAATGCGAATAACTACCCCATTAATCTAATTATTTTCTAACTCCTTTAACTTCATTATTTAGTCCTTCACACATTAGTGAGTTATTAATCTATACTATAATTAATAGTATAATTTCTAGGGTTGATTTACTAACTATAATCATTGCAACACACTTAGAACCACACGATTCAATTTAGGATTAATTAGATAAATTATTAATTAACTTATTCTCAACATAACTCTCGGCCATTAGTCCATTTTAGGTTTTAAATAATTTATTAAACTCCTAAAATTATCCTACTAGAACAATCATATAATCATCATATCAACTTTAAATACACATGCATAGCCACGGTTCATTTAATACCAACATTCTTCATCATTTTCTCAATCATTTCCACCATAAATAACATGGATCAAATCTCATCATCTACCTAGTACATGATTTAATGTTCATGCATGTGAAGATCTAAGGCTTCTAAACATGTTTTCATCATCAAATCACACGGCAATATGGGCACAATTCATGATCAAACCATCAAAAATCCAATCAACGCTAGATCAAGGCTAATCAAGTACATGCATGTCGAAATCTATCATCAATCATAAGATCAAAGCTATAAATCAACATGATCATATCAAAAAACACATGATCTATACATCCCATGCCGAAGTTGACATACATACAAAGAAAAATATAATTTTATCTTGATTTACCCCACATAATCAACTAGCACTTAGACTTGGTTCATTTTAACTTGATTTCCTATAATCCTAGGTGGGAGGTAGACATGAGTTTACCTCTCTCCAAAGATTGATCTTGATCTTCAATTTTGAGTTGGAGATGGACAACTTTTAAGGCAAAATCAAAAAGATTAAGTTAGTTAGGGTTATAGATAAGTTAATTGAATCAAATTGGAAAAGGTTAGAGGCTTACCTAGTTCTCTCCTTCAATCTCACCTTACGGCTCCTACTCTTCACCTTCGCCAAGCTCTTGATCTTCCTCTAAATTCAATACCATAGTAAAGTAGAATTAGTATAGGTTACAATGGTGAAATTTCTAAGTAAAATGGACAAGAAATTCTAGAGCTCTCTTCCAGTCACTCTCTCGGTCTCTTACCTCCAATGGTGGATGAGTGGGTAAAAGAAGATGGATGTATGTAAGTGTGCTTATATGGGGAGTAATGGTTTGTAAGGGAAATAGGCTATAGAGACTTGTTATGTTGAGGGATTAACACCTCATCGCCTTGCATGCAAACTCCCTCAACTTCTCTCTCTAGCTCTCTCTCACGTAATCTCTCTCTCTCTCTCTCTCTCTCTCTCTCTCTCTCTCGCTCTCTCCATATCTCCTTCTTCCATTCTCTTTCCTCATTCTAGAAGCACCCCAAAATCTCCTCATATCTCAAGGAATGACAAATCACCAATGGGTGAGTTGCATTTGCCTTAGCCATGTGTAAGTGCTCTTGCTCCCTCACATTGTCTTTCCTCTCCTCTATACGCCTCTCTCTATCTCTCTTACTCTCACAACCTCATTTGATTAATACTTTCCCAAAATGGAAAGTTCCCATGGCCAATAGATGAGTTTCATTCCCAATCATTTGGTTGCACATGCCTACATCTCTCTTCTCCCTAAACCATCACTCCCTCTTTCTCACAACCCAATCTTCACTCTTCTCAAGTTTGCTAGGGTTTAGGTTAACAAGGCAATTAACTTTCCTTGTCTTGGTTACTGAGAGATTCCCATGCTTTGCTAGTTTATTATTAGGGCAATTAGTGCTTAGGTTAGATTAGGTGTTTCAATGTAAAGATTTCTCTCTTTTTCTCTTGGTGCACGTGTGCATGGGGTTAGGGTTACACTATTTAATTTTGTTAGTTTAGGATAATTAGTAACTTAGGTTTATTAATAAAGTTAATAGGTTAGTAGTGTTATTAGATAAGTTTAATCAAGAAATTACTTAGGAAATTAAACATGTCACTTAGAAAAAGAAAATTATACATGTACTTGTGCATGGTGTATGTACATGTGTGTGTATAAGTGTATGTGTGTAGAATATTATTAAGGTTTTAATTAATTAGGAAAAAGTTCATAGAGGTTAATTAGTCTATTTAAGTTAGATTAGAAGGGTTAATTTCTAGGGTCTTACACATATGTCTTTGATCATACCTTTAAGAGGACTTTGGGGTTGTAATGTTATTCTAAGGTGCGGGTTGTCAAAGAAAGGGATATTAAGTCTCAAATTCCTATAATAAAGCCCCTAGTGTGCTTGGTGTCACTCCTTGCTTCGAGAAGGTGGACTCCTTATTCCTTTGGAGTTCTGTCTTGGGCTTTTGCCTCTTTTTTTATTTTCTCTCCTTTTTGGTTTTTGCTTTTGGATATTCACCTCCTATCATGGAAAGTGACGCCGTTGCACGCCACTAGTCCTGAGGTTGAGGATTAACGTGGGTTGAGCAGTGAGAGGCTAAGTGTTTAAGCTCAAATAGGTTGCAAATGGTGGTTTTTGCATTGTGGGTGAAAAAGGTGTATGTATGGTGCCAAGATGAATGCCTCATATCCTCGATATGATCTTAAGGATGTGTCCCTTATTTTTGGTCTTGCTCTTCATTTTTGATTGGTACTCCTTAATTAGTCTGTTAAGGTCCTTTACGATGTTTGATCAAGTTTTAGCAACTTAGATTTATCATTGGTCTCAAAATCAAGGAGATATAAAGAAAATGATCATCTTATTGAATGTAAAGGAAAGCATTACATTGCATGAAGGAAAAGGACTTGGACTCGATAAAGAAAGAGTCACTCTAAGCTCGGGGCTCATAGAAGAGAGATGATGTCATCATCGATCAAGTCTTGGATCTTGTGCCTTAGCCACATGCATTCTTCGGTGTAGTGGTCGTTACCTTGGTGGTAGCCACAATATGCATTGGGGTTCCAATTCTTCCCTCTCTTGAATGGGTCCGGAGTGGGATCGATTGACATGATGAGGCCTTCTTCAAGGAGCTCTTCGAAGACTTGCTCTTGACGTAGGCTAAGGAGTGAGTATGCTCTCTTTGGTCTTGTTGCAATGTAGTTGATATGAGGACTTTTGTCATCCGAGTTGTCATGAGATTCATAGCCCTCATCATCTTGAGTGAGGAAGTCATATATAATGATTGAGCTTTTTTTTGAGCCAAGTAGTCGTCTTCAACGAGCATGCCTACGTTATTAAGTTGGGAGTAGGTGCTTATGGCATGATATTTCAAAGGGCTCTTAGTACCTCGAGTGGAGGTTTTTGATGAGTAGCCTTACTTGGTCTTTTCCGGAGGGACAATCGATTATCTCGACTACCTTCGTCCTCCAACTTTTGACAAAGTTGGTGAAGGTCTCATTGTCTTCTTTCCTTGTGATTTCAAACTCTCTTATGGCCTGTTTGGATAGCATGATTTCATTTCAATTGCTGGAATTGGCCCAAATCTAGTGTTTGGGAAACACTAGAATTTAGAAGTTGGAATTGGGCCAAATCCATGGGTATTCTAATTAGGCTGAAATTTAAGAATTTCAAATTCTCAAAAAATAGGTGTCATTTTAAATTTCAGGCCGAACCCATCACTATACTCTCTCTCTCTCTCCTCTCACTTACCCTAGAACCCTGTCATTATTCTTGAACTCCCAATCCATCAGTTATCTCTCCTTTGAAGCAAATCGATGTCTAATGGCAGCCACCATTGTTGATCTCCTCTCTACTCTGTTTCTTCAACACTTGATTCAATTTATAATCTGATTTTTCTCCATCTCTGTATTTATCGCTTCTCTCTCCTCTAAGCAAGAAAACATATTTCTTTAACCAAGCCACTGTCGTGATAAAGAAATTCTACATTAATGGTGAAGACTGATTTATAGCATCATCAACGATCTTCGACTGGTATGTATGGGATTTAATGGACGATTCAAGAGTTTAAGAAACAACACTTTTCTCTCTCCTGATGTTGAATCCAGATCTACGATTTCATCCCCTTCAACTCCTTCAATCATAATTGCAATCTCATCTGATTTGAAACCCTAAGAGAGAAATTGAAAGCTTTTTGATTTTATACTTTAATTGTCTAATTCCAATCAGAAATTTGTGGATGTTTGTTCTAGTTTTCCTTGTATATTGATTACCCAAATTGGCTCTTTTGATTGCAAAAATTTCTAATTTCGTATATATTCATGGTGTTGATTTTCTTCCTTCACTTTCTCTTTTTTCTTGTTCTTTCTTTGGCAATGCAGAGATGAAGCAAGGAGAGAGAAAAAATTGTGGAAGGAAAGAGGAATTAAAAAATGTTCAATTTTCTTATAATTAAAACCTCCTATCACAATTCCAGAATTTGAAATATCAATATTTGCCAAACAGTGATATTGAAATTGAAATGCTTGATTTTGAATTCTGGTATTCAATTCCTTGAAATTCAAATGAAATCTCATATCCAAACACTACCTTAGGGTCATTGAAGGGATGACGTTGTCATAGTAACGAGAGATGAATAATGTAGTGAGGTCTTCTCACTTTTGGATCTTGTGTGGATCCAGATTAAATAACTCACTTTGAACGGAGGTCTCCAAGGTTTGGGGGAAGATGTGCACGTAGAGGGATTTGTCGACGTCCCTTAGGCTTAGAGCCGTAGTGAATTCCTTTAGATGGTCTTGAGGGTTATCGGTGCCTTTGAAGATAGGTATCTTTGGTATGGAGAACATTTTGGGGATTATGTCCTTGATGTTTGGGGTCACTCCTTCGGTGTTGACTAGCAAGTCACCGAAAATTCGGGTCTTGTTCATAACCTTCTCGATGTGAGCATGCAAGCTTAGCCTTGAGGGTTTTGACCTCTTCACTCTAGGGAGGTGGGGTGCCTCGCTCTTGGTCGTGTTTTGCCTCTAATGCATCGAGGCGGAGACCCAAGTCTTGGAGTTGGCCAATGATTTGATCGAGCATTGCGGTAGTCGACATGGTACTACAAGTCCTTGTGAGCTCTTTACCTAGGAAGGACACTAAGGCAAAAAAATATTTTTGATGAGAAAAATGCCTTGCTAACCTTGGAGTCCTTAGAGGGTGAATGCATGTGATGATAATGTGATGATGACACTTATGTACATAACCTATGACTTTGCTAGAATTCACCTATGTTATGCTAATGATCTAAATTGTCCTAGATGCATGCGATAGGGTCGTTTACGTACATGGCCTTTTCACTAACATGATGTGATGAGGTAAGATATCCTAGATGGATGATGAACACAATATGTAAGGACTCTATGAGGATGTAGGTTTGCGTAATGACTCTAGAATGGTCCATGTACAGTGATGTGTGTAATGCAATTGTGTAATGTCCTAGATGTCCTAGCGTGGAGCTCTTAAGACGAGATGTAATGTGGTGCAATGCAATTTTTGTGCTTCTTTGTTTTTAGAGAAAGCGGGAGGAGAGTCTAAAATAACCCCTCAAAAAAGTGGTCTTGTAAGGAGATTAGTGTAGGCAAGTAACGTATTTATGTTAATCTTGTATTCCGCTTTTGTGTTTTTTTAGAGAGAAATAAGAGTCTTGACTTGTGATTTGAAATAAAAGGACTCTTGACCTGCATGGAAATGAAAAGACTCTTGACTAGACTCTTAATGCTCTTTTTGTTTTGAAAAGATAAATCTAGACTCTTGACTTGCATAGTAAATGAGACTCTCTTTTTGTTTTTGCATTTTTCTTTTGTTTTTTGGAATATTAGATCGACTAAAAATATGTTACTTGCCATTGAGGGAATTTGTTTTAGGAATGATCTCATTTGTGAGACTACTAGCGTCCTAGGGGTAATTTATGGACTCAACCTCCTAAAAAGAAAGTGATGATGCTAGACTCGATCTTAATGTACTAGGGATCCGCCCTAAATGAAATAGCATACACAAGATAGCAAAAGGACCACACAAGCATAGAGATTGCAAAATTAAATCTAAGCATGCAGATGGACCACAATGTCGCCATACCAAACTACCCATGGGTTGCACGGTGCAATTAGGTATGTCGTTATCCTGCCATCGGATGGACGGTAAGGAAGGTATCGGGGTTGGGAGTGCATATACAAGCGTGGCCCTTAAGATTGAGTGGATACTTGTCCATGAAACATATACAAATCCGGGGGTGAAATTCTGGTAAATAGTGTGAGTAAATTAAATGCAAATGTATATATCAATGCAACGAGCAAGATAATCATGTGAAAAATTACAAATGTTTTGATCAAAGCTTTTAGTGTCACACCCTCTTAAACATAATCCTCACAGACAGCGCCAGTGGAAACGACAACCTGGGACCTTGCCCCACACGGGGTCGACTGTCGTGCAGGCCGATGCCAGTTACTCTTGTCGTGTTTTTGTTTGTTTTTTTTAGTTGGGGACTATGTTTAAGTGTGTGGGGGAGTAGAGAAGGCGCCACCATATTTTTGAAATATGGAACCATTATAGAAAAAGTTTTAAACACGAATATCTAGAGAGATATCACGAACAAGCCCATTTGCATCCCTTTTCCGAATGAGGAATAACTTTTTATGCTCAGTGAGAGAGATTTGAGTTCGGGGGTGTAGAACTAATTGGAGGCCTAATAGCATGTTGGTGACAACTGCTCTATTCAAATGGATCAAAAGGTTGTCATTGTATTCACATGATGTTCAACATTTTAGCCCGATTTCTAAGTTACGTCTAAGTGATTTCAGCATTTGACAAGTAAAGGTGGTCGCTTTTGATACTCATAAACGAGTTCAATTGAGAGAATCGAACTCATATAGAGCCCATATCCATGAATGAAACCAATGTCTTGAATCGCAAGCGATTGGTGCATCGTTTTCATTTAGGATGTATTTAACCAAGTTTCAAGATTTGAAAACACTAAATTTAGTGAGAATAATTTGTAAGGTGATGTTTAGCCAAGTGAACATGAGATTTGTTTCATGCAAGTTTATTTAAAGGGATTTTCCAGATGGTACCCCTGTGGTATTGCAAATTTTAGGTGGTACACATTCTCATTTTCATATTGCAGATGGTAACCTTGTGATTTGTTTTTCTGAAACACTATAAGCTTTGAAGCATTTACCGTTAGTTTTTGCTGAGTTCCCCATTTTGCCCTTACTTAAACGCTGCGTGTACAGGGTTATTTGCAGTCAACGAGCAATGCTTTTCCCCTTACTCCAATTACTCCTACTCACTTTATTTGCTCTCACATCACCATTTCAATTTCCTCTCATTTCTCTTTGTTATAGCAAGGGTTTCAAAGTGCGATTGTTGAAGACGAAAAATTTCGGGTTACAGCGACCCCGAGATTGCATTTTGAAGCGATTGCAAAGAGAGATTGGAAGGCAGAGAGAATGAGAATATGCGTAAGAGAGAGGGGGGGAATATGGAATGCTAAGCCTGGGTATGCTTAAATAAGAGGGATAAGAAGAAATGGGAGGGAAATTTTCGTGACAATTGGAGGGAAATAATATAGGGGGTATTTAAGCCATTTCCAAAGCAAAGTTAAATGGCTAAACCATATTCATAACCTCTAACAAAGCCACGTAACCCATTTCACGGCCAAAACTAATGGGCCTTCCTTAAATGGTTACGGAGTGTCAAAAAAAACAAACCACAACGTTACCACCTGAAATATAAAGATGAGAATGTATACCACTTGGAATTTGCAATACCACAAGGGTACCAGATGGAATATCCCTTATTTAAATCTCATGACAAGGATTCAAGCCAACAAATCACATGATGAACATTATTTAGAAGCTAATCATGATTATGTAAAACAGAAACAAAATAGAAAAAGAAATCACGAAAGAGGCTAGAAGAGATAGTCACCAAAGTAGTGTGCCCTCGGAAAAGTTCCTTGGATTAGTGTCACACCCCGGACTCGCTAATCCCAAATTTAGGAAAGCAGACTAACAAGTCCGAGGCGTAGACCGCCATATCCAACCCGAAGGTCAAATGTTAAGGCTAATACGACGAACAAACACAATTACTAAACAAACCATCTTGTCTATAAATGAAAATTAAGCGAAATCCATAATTAACCAAAGTACTAAAATTATTACAAAGGCCTCAATTAAACATGGCCACAAACCAATATCCAAAAACTAATCAATTGTCTTAGCCAAAGACCCGCTAGTGTATCCCTCGACTAGCGCAAAGCAATGACGCACCATACCTCGATCAACCTGGAACAAAAGCATTCCAGCCACACAGGAAAATAAGAAAGTCATAAAATCAGTACAAACTGAGCAAGGCATCCAAACTCCGTAAAATTCATAAAACACACTCTTGAAAGAGGTTATAGTTATTTCGAAATTCATTTTCAATGCACACATAGCAAGTAGTCAAATAGAGAAGAGCTTTTGGAATAATTTCCAATGTAAATCAAAACCATTTGCACATAGAAGGATTCATTTAGAATAATCCCATTAGTGACCATCAATTACATATAGGAATGTTGTCCTTAGAGAAATAAGAGAGCCCACTAGCCGGTAGCTACATACCACGACA
>BSSO01008143.1:0-10375 GCA_030267885.1 Mesembryanthemum crystallinum | reverse complement strand
GGAGAAGCTGACCTCACGTGAGATTAGATGACACCAACCTCAACTTTCCTTAATCTTTCTTCCCATCAAAAGAAAGGAGTCAGCAAGAAGAAAGAAAAGGGAAAAAGAAAGGAAAGGAGAAAGAGTTCAAAAGGCAGCAAACAAAGAGTTCTCCTTCAATCAGGAAACTCGATCTTCCATCAGTGAAGATGTCGTGTACATATAGGATATTACGAAGTATCAATTTTCCTTATCTACATCAAAATTCCAAAGAGAAAAGATCTCCATATTCCCACACAATTAGGGCTAGCTGGGATATGTGTGTATAAAAGCCTCGTCCCAGACTCATGAAATATTCATCAAAGCACACAATCAATTGAGAGTATTACGTGAGTAATTTTGAGAGGAAGCTAGAGACGATTCAGAAGTTGAAGGCAGCCTTGACGTTGAGTTTAATTCACACGGCAAGAAGAGGAGAGCTTTACCTTGTTCGAGGAGTCGAATCCGAAGCAAGCTAAAAGTTCTTGGTTATATTTCATAAGTCTTCTCTTCCTAATTAGTTCTTTTAGCTAAACTCTGATTATCTTGTTATTTACAATTGTTTGGTTTTGAATTTCGCTTGGTATTTTTCAGTTCATTGGAATTCAGTTTATGCCGGATTAAATTTTAGTTTACATCATGATGCTTGATTGTTATTTTTCTTGTGTTTGAGTTGTAAATTTTAGCCAATTATATATTCAGCTTAGTTTGGATTGTATAATACAGGGCGCTAGTTTAAATTGAACCTGCTACATGGAAGTGATTTAAACTAGGGTATAAACTGATCTAATGGAATTATGCATTTATGTGCTTAATTTCGTCAGGGTAATTGAGGTCTTTCTAGTGACTATTGCTTCTAGTTTGATTCGTGTAAGTTGCGATATATTATCATTGGTTATTAAACTAGTTTAGAATCGATTTCGGTTTAGTCTAAAATTGATTAAAAATAAGGGAAGATAGGGAGGTCTTGTTACTAAGAACTCTACAGGTTACCTTTCATTAATCTTACGACATTATCAAATTAATTCAGATTCTACATATATGGGCTTAAAGTGTGGCGCTTGTTTCATAGTTTTAGTTTGTGTTTGGTTAGCTTATTTCTTTGTTTTCAATCACTCATAAAAATTCCCCCCAAAATCAGTGTTTCATATGTAAATAGTTGATTGAGTTAGACGTTTATTAGGAATTGAACTAATCTCCTGGTGGGATCAACCCTTTCTCACCCTTACACTACGTTGTTTATCTCTACAATAGGACTTGAGAATAGGTTTAATTTGTTACGCCAAATGACACGTATCAATGGTACTACTCATATCACCAAGGTGCATCTTTTTTTCAGGGAGCTCAATCCTTAGAAACTCCACAGTTAAGCGTGCTTGGCTTGGCGTAGTATTTGGGATGGGTGACCTCCTGGGAAACTTTTCAGGAGCATGCGAGTGAGGACAAAGTGGATTTTGGTACCACCAGCAGCCTGTGTAGAGGTTGGGGAGTTAAAAATGGTATCAGAGCAACCCTGCGACCGTGTGCTGAGCCTGTGGGCCAGGAGTTCCTGGTCAACCGCATAGTAGGGGTGGATTTTGGGGCTAGATGAGTGCCCATGCACAACAAGGACGTTGCGTTCTTTGAGTGGGGGTGAGTGTAATACCCCAATGATTTGATGGTTGAGTATAAGTTTAAATGGTTTGATGGTACTACTCATATCAACAAGGTGAATCTTCTTTTCAGGAAGCTCAATCCTTAGAAACTCCACAATTAAGCGTGCTTATCTTGGAGTAGTATTTGGGATGGGTGACCTTTTGGCAAGCTTCTCAGGAGCATGCAAGTGAGGACAAAGCATGCTCGAAAGAATTGTGGTGGCCTGTCGAGTCAGTCCTCGACCAGGAAAGCGGATCTTGAGCCATTGTAGAGGCTGGGGTGTTATATTAATCAATCTTAATTTTTGGGCTTGAAGTACATTTTTGTACTATAATTTTTTGTGTGTTTCGACTTTTGAGCTTTCAACCAAAATAAGTGAAATCAGTAAAAATTAATAAAAATCAATAACAAATACCAACAAAGATTTTGGGGCTTTAGGGCTTCTCCACTACCTTTTGATGAGATTCGGGAGACTTGTCATTCTAAAACTTGATGATTGTATGCATCTAGTTACATCTAGGAAAACATTGTTGGTGTATCCACTTTTCAATTGTTGATTAGTAGAAGTCTTGGTACCATTTATTAACGGTTTTTATTGTTATTAAATGTTGTCCAAGAATAATTGGTTTTATATCCTTGTTGCTTAGGTTATTCCAACACTAGGTCGTGTTTAATTTGATGTAATTATAATATAATGAAGAATCTATAGTTAGAGACATGTTTATACTACTCACAGAATATATAGCAGTTAGGCAATAATAAAATCATGATTTTTACTCATATAATGATGATTACATTGGTTATACTAGAGCAATTGTTGTTACATAGATTGATATAATCAATTACACGTCTCCTAATCACTTCCCTCCATCCCCACTTTTCCACTCCTACCTCCACTTACTAAAATAATTCATTATATTATAATCAAAATTACATATAAGTAAACAAAGTAAACAAGCTAAGAGACATGAAGGGACAAAGTATATAACACACTCAACTATACCATACTTATAATGTAACTAACACACTCAAAGATCTAAACCTTTAGCTCTTGACATTTAGGCTAAACATATCTTCCGACGATGGTGTTGTAAGAATGATGTCTTGATATTCCTTTACGTATGTCTAAAATTTCAAATTTGATCAAATTATGAACAATTTCACGTGAACAGACACGGCCACGTCGAATTTGAGTACTTGTTGGCGAAAAGAATCAAATTGCTCATTCTTTTCCGTCTCCAATGTTTTCCTTGCCTTGTTTATGATCAACTATAGTAGCCTTTTTGTGAGATTGCTGGCGACCGGAGCTCCGGCTAGTGGTGTTGGACAACGAGGTGAAATGAGTACTGGATGAGGAAGGTAACGGGGTATGAGTAAGGTATGGTCGTGATCCAGGTAAGGTTTCTGAAATTTTGGTAGCTGACATTAATTTAGAAGAGAGAATTCAGAAGAAATTGAACCTGGATTAGGTCAGAATGTAGTAGTGGCCTAGCCACGGGATTGAGGTGGCCTATTAGCTGTACTACTTTTCATTGGCTTTGGGCTTGGGCTTGGGCTTGGGCCATTCTCCACATCAATCACCACCGCCTCCATATAAGATCACCTAGGGTGATCGACCTTTGGTTACGACTGGAAATTTATATTGGAATTCGAAACAATAGACGATAAGAATATCGGCCACGAAGTAAAAATCTGAAAAATGGAAGCAAGAATTAGAACATCAATCTTTCTAAATACTTGAAATATTTTCTATATGATAGACAAACTACCACGTGCACGAATCAAACAATATCTTTTGGCGAGCAATCCAAGAATAATGAATTCTCATACTGCATATATTAAACTTGTAACAACATACTAGGTGGTGTTTTCTTGAATGTAGTGACTTTACTATGTAATGAGCATTCTATAATTGTATCATGCTACTCTAAAAATTTGTAATTGTTTAGTTAGTTGTAAACATCATTACTTTTAGTCATGCAATCATCATCATTACAAGACTAAAAGAAATGATATTTACAACCAACCTAACAATCGAAAATTTTATGACTAGCCATGATACAATTAGAACAATCATGATTACATTGATTGATGTAATCGATTACACCATTTTCAATCATTATCATCCATTTTCTCTTTCTCTCCACTACTTCCACCTATTAAAAATATGCATTACATTACAATCACAACTACTTAAAAGCCCGACCAGTTTCAAAATTCACCCCATACCACTAGATTTAATGCATTCGGTGCATAATTTAAGGTTTTTGTTTTCTCAGTGATGCAAATAACAGAATGAACAATATTGACCAATAAGCATACTCATAATTTCATGCTAGATATTAACCACCACCTACATCAACTAGATTGAACCAGTCTATTAACTAAAGCACAACAAATATCATATTCCAAAACCAAGAAAACAAGCGATTCAACATTTCATTGGATGGACTAAGTGGATGAGATATGTCACAACTTTCATAAACATGTTGCCCATGGCCCCATCAATAAATACTCTAGGCTCTAGCATAATGTAAGCTCTCATCAAAGTTATCTCTATACCATTACACAATTCATTTAACCTTTAATAGGTTCATTCCTCAGTTCACCACAAAATGAGAGAACCAAGTCTAGAATGATGAGATTAAAGATGGGCATGGGTCGTGACGGCACACAATCCTAAGGCACATGGATCGGCCAACACTGCCCATGTCTAATCCTGAGATAATACTCTTATGATTACTATTTACATAAGCAATATTGAACCACACCTAAAGACATAATTACCACAAAGGCAAAAATGTAAATAAAGGAGTAAGGAAAATTAAACAACAATATGAAAGATCTAGTANAAAAAAAAAAAAAAAAAAAAAAAAAAATTAGTACTAAAGAGAAACAAGGGAACTGACCTGGTAGATCGGAAATCTGAATTTCGAAAACCCATACTTGAAACCGAATAATGGTCCACATAGATCAATAGATGAGCGTATTGGTGGATATGCAAATTGAACAATAACACCAACGGCGTTAAGTAAGAAACAATCCAAGTTTTCTAATCTAATCTACCGATATGGGCGTACCATCACTATAAGGAATTATGTCTTGTATAGAATTTCTTACCCGATGTGGGATAAAAACAACTGAAATATCAAGTGAAAGCAACATGACCACTCTTAATGCTTATTGAACCATCAAAATCCATGATATGTTGAGGTTGATTTCCCTTATTTTTGCAAGAATAGAGCATGATCCAACTTTGAAGCATTAAATACAACAAATGGAAGATTGCTAGCATAGGGATTTCTCCATATTCTTAAATCTAACATAAATAGAGTACAAAAGTTTATTAATGTTCTTGAGGTCAAATTATGTTCTGCCATGCCATGAATTCATATAGTATGATACATAAGCTATATGTACACTTAAGTACTTAACTAACAGGACCAGTTAAGTGTACAGTGCTTCATCCTCATTAACATTGAAATTCAAAGTACTTAATTCCCATCCTGTTTTTGACAATCCTTTTTATTCTCTTCCTTTTTCCTGTCCAATTCTATACTGCAATTAATGACTATCTGCGCAAGTATAACACTCAAATATTTGGGTAAAAAGCTATATCTGGTAAAGTGGTAATTGAAAGTAGAATATGTGATGCATGGTTGTATACTTGTATTGTATAGGCACTCTGTTTCTGATACAACACTAATAAACAAAAATGAAGCTGTAAGAGCATGCTCCACATGAAATCATCTGAGTTTGGCAACAATATTGTTGGAAAATTTACTCCCTCCGTACATTTCAAATGTTTACAAACATCCAAAAATTAAGTCCATCCAAATATTTACAAACCAAATTTTATACACAATCCTCTCCATAATATCCCTCCACTATCTACTTTTGGGTTCTTAAATTTTGTACCCAAATACACCTCCCCAATTATAAAACTGTTATTCCATTAAGGGCATTTCTGGGAACAAAACCCCCTTCTTTTGGTTTCTTAAATTTTGTGCCCAAATGATTTGTAAACATTTGAAATATACGGAGGGAGTATTTTATATGCCCATAATGGACAAGACAAACAAGCCCTTAAGTAACTATCTGTTAGTTATTGCTAGTTAAGATAAGACTATATATATATGTCTTAAAGTTTGATTTTAAGAGAATGTACTTTCAATCTTTTCTCCCTCCTCAAAACCAAAATATGGCAAATCAATTGAGAGAGGTTGGATAAGAGAATACTTAGGTTGTGACATAAAAGATTTCTTTTCTAGTAATTGGAATCTCTACCGGTGAGATTTGTACGTGATTCAAGTGATCCTGGTTAATTGAGCGATTAGTACAGTTTATCAAAAGTATGTTTTCGCTAAAATTTCAATTCTTAAAAGCATGTTTCTACAGATATATACAAGGAATTATGACAACACAGAGTTAGAAGGAACTTGTGACTCGTAAGACCAATGATATATATGATGATTGCTACTACATAAATGGATTTCAACTTTCCTCTTCTCTTTACATTGTGGAGCACAGAAAACAGCATAGAAGAGGAATGGTGAAAATCATAAATGGGGAAGTTGAATACGACTGTACGAAATATAAGGAATGAGTTGTACAGATTGTTGTAACAAACGGCTGGAAAGGGAATTTAGCGATTTCTTTCCCTTTCCTAATTAACCCTTACCAAACAGCCCCTTGGAAGAGTTTATGAGAAGTCCAAGTTTAGTTCCATTTCAATTAGCAAAATAGAGTTAGGGGCATACATTATTTTAGTTCTTGAAAGATTTGTTACATCCCACAAGCATGATCAGATTAATTACATCATAAGTGTAAGTGCAACCAGCGACTATATAGATCACAGATGAAGGATAAATCACATTTCGCGAGATTAGCAAGGCTAGACACATTGCATAATGAAGCACTATACGTATCGCAAACAGTTATAATGGTACATATGAGGTGGGACATATGAAACTATCCATGGACTTCTATGAGCGTGCAATTTGTTGTCACCACACAATCACAGTAGTAGCGTAGCATCAGTGGATTGAACTAGGAGCGAATTGTAATACTTTCTTATTTCAGCTGGCAAGTTGATGAAAGTTCATGTAGCAGCTAGGTATTTACTAAGTTCAATTTGATCATGTTTGTGGACTTCTCTACCCAACAGAACTCTCTCAACTCTCTGAGGAACAAAGTGTCCTGATACCTAACTAGTACCTATATGTAATAGAACAAATTAAGATTGATCCATAGCAATCAAAGAATTCACCATCTGAAAAGTTTGATCCTTAAAGCTTAAAACATCATTAAGTTGGCAATATTTTGCGGTTCTAGAATTTATGCCACGCTTGGCAGAAGATCCGTCCACAGAGGAGGATACAAAAGAATAAGGATGCCATCTGCACTAGGAGTAAGGACTTCGATCTATAACTCGATGAATTTGAAATCGCTAATAACCTAATCAAGTTCAGTACACACTTAACAGAAAACCAAAGCATTGAAGTCCTCTACTTGCTCTTTTTGTCCAATAAAAGCCCTCCAATTCTTAGCCAAAGACTAAAGAATCTGAACCAAACCCATTTCTGTACTAGTTTCATGTGTGGTTTGGGTCACAAGGACAATGAGTTAATTTCCCTTATGAAATTATTTTCATACTACCTATCTCATGTTTGATGAACCCAGGTTTGCAATTTATCTAGAAGAACCTGCATAAACTTTACTTTTGTTCCCTACATGTCCCCTGTTTGTATCAAAGCACACATCTAAAATTTCATCTCCCAGCAATTAGAACTTCCATAACCAAACATGACTTAATTGCAACTTTCCTCACAATATAAATTTACCTCCTTTGTGTAACACATCTCACTGTAAGCATACATAACCATATCACCTATTTAGCTCCAGAGATTAACTTGATGTTCAGATTATACCCACCAACCCAATTCCTGTAATCTATGTCACAGGCATCAAAAAAGGTTTCAAGGAAACCTCAAACAAAGAAATTAAGGGAACAACTTATAGGTTCTGCTAAACAGCTTGATCCATTAAGTACTTCAACGGAATAATACTAGATTTACTTAATTTCAAAAGTTTATAATCAAAGAAACATTGCATTAGAGGCTTGCTGGGTTAGTGGGCATTCAAGCCTGAGTTGTTGAAGACCCATACCTCTTCGACCTTCCGAGTTTAGGATAATCTGCAAATGAAGTTTAGTAAATTGTGCAATGAGGTTGGGGATCGATATGGTACATAGAATGGAATAGAGAATCTTGATGGTTTAATTGTGCAATTGAAGAGTGTCGTCGTTCTTGCTTTGGTCGCAGCAAAAAATGATCGAGTAATATTTTCATGGCCACCATTTAGTGGTCGCAGTGAACATGACTTCAATTTTCTTAAGCTTATGCACGCACTAAACTACTCTCAATTAGAAACTCCACTACTACACCCAACACACAGAGCTGGTCTAAGATTTCTCCAGTAATTTCTTCAATATTTGTTTGGTGCAAAATATCTTCAATAATTTGAGGCCATAAAGGATCGAGCCTATCATCGTGTCTTGAACTTATTTGGCAACTACTCTTAATAATGGATACAATTGAAGAACTTGATTTGATTTGATTTGATTCTACAAAATTGTCTGCCAAGATTTTGATCCTCTTTGTCACCAAAATTGCTAAAACAACACATCAATTGACAGGATGTCCCAATTGACAACCTTGATTTCATTGATTTACATTTCTAAAACTCAACAATTTCAATGGTCACAAGTCACATGAGTAACACATTTTGCCTACTCAATATTCGCTTGATATAAAAGTTTTTAACAAATACGTTAATACACCCACCACCCGGGTTCAAACCCGGTTAACATCACTTTTCAAGAAACTAAACATAACCATATCACGAGTTTTCCCTTTCTGAATACAATACTTCCTCAAAACACCCTCCCTTACAAACCCAGCCTTCTCCAACACCCTTTGTGATCCCTTATTCTCCACATCCACCAAAGCCTCAAGCCTCTCCAACTCCGGCCGCTCCCCAAATATCGTCGACGCCACCATCTTCACCGCCCGTGTAGCAATCCCACGTCCCCAGTATGCCGACCCCAAGACATACCCAAGCTCACCCCGACACCGGTCCCCACCCGTGTTGGCAGTCACGGAAATCGCCCCAATGCCACGGTTGTTAAGGCATATGACTCTATAATACGGGTGGGGCAGTACAAAGTTGGTTATAAACGTTAAGGCTTGTTCTTTTGTGGTGTAGCTATCCCAGCTACACCACCGAGTAACTTGATCGTCGGATGCCCATACCATCATGTCGTCGACATCGGTGGCCGGATTTAATGGGCGCAGGGATATCTCAGGATCGTCTAGTGATGCCCATACCATCGGATCGTCTTTGGCTTCGGCTTTGGTAGGGATATGAATTTGGGTGTTCATTTCTGTGGGTTTTTGATATTGTAGATGTGTATATATATGGACCAAATTTTGATTTTGCAAGTGGTGAATGATGAAGTTTGTTGGAGAGATGAGATGGTGATTGTAGGGTTGAAGTGGGTGGCAAGGAAGGAAATTGGGAAAGGAAAGGAAAGGAAGTCTTTAGTTGTTGACTATATAATGTGGTTGCCGGAGTTGAATTCCAACGCGTCACGTGTGGCTGCTCTCTTTGGTGATTGGGTTCCTTAATTGGTGCTTTTATTATGTGGGTCAATCTAATGGTGGCCCACTCACTTAGATGTGACTGGGTTATCATAGTAAGAATTAGGTTTGGCCCGTTTTCAATGAAAAATTAAAAAACAAAATTCCCTACGTCTCCTTTTTATCTTTCAGATAAGGAGAGACTTTTTGATCTATTTTTACCTTTGTAGGAGAACTCATGTGAAAGAATAAAATATTAGAGATAGATATTAGTATGAGAGAATAAATTAATAGAGAGAGATATTGATTGAGAGAGGGTAAAAAATCTGAAAAGTAAAGTGATCGAAGAGAGAAAGTAAGTTTTTTTTTTTATTGTATTGGTGAGTTAGTTAGGGGTATTATAGGGAAGTGTTGGTGATTTTTGGGTTTTGAAAGCTAAATAAGGGCCAAAATATTTGAGTTTTATGAAAGCTAAATAGGGGACGGAGGGAGTACAAGATAAGAATATTTTTTTTTATTATTTGTATTTCCTTCGTCTCCTTTAAATTTGGACAATTTAACTGAACTTTGATCATTATTATGTGAAAAAGTATAATGATATATAAAGTAAAAATATAATTTTAGATTTATCTTAGTATTTTCAAAATATCATTAGGTTAATGGTTTTCAATTTACATAATTGTAATTATCAATGGTCAAAATGTTGTATTGGAGACTGCGCAAGTCAAATTGTCTAAATTTGAAGGGGACAGAGGGATTATATCGGTTCAAAAATACCTATGTTAATTTAATTACATCAACCAATAAAAAAAATACTCCCTCCGTTCTCTAAAGAAGGTTAAGCTTTATTTTCCGTAACTCTCTTGTACAACCGTCTAACTGTTAGACGACCTAATTTAAGGGTTACTTTTTATAACTTAGTGGTTATTTTTAGTGATTTATGGGCTACTTTATAAAACTTGACCCAATCAAAGAATAACTTTTCATAATTTAGCGGTTACTTTTATTCACTTATGGGTTACATTTTGACAACCTCGGTAACTTTATATAATTACTACTTCCTCCGTCCCCCACTTACCTTA
>BSSO01008142.1:0-10377 GCA_030267885.1 Mesembryanthemum crystallinum | reverse complement strand
GCTTCTTGTTTCAATTTGTTTTTCATGATATTAATATTAGTGTAAAACTCTTATTTGTTATGTGATTATAGACTATGCATTAGATGTCTTCTCTTTATTATATATATAATTATTTTATATATATATACTCATGTTTGAGTCATTGTAGTTATAAACTTCACAAGTTTTCCTAACCTTTTTTCTTAATTTTGTGATAAGCAGGCCATTATCGAACCAATTGGAAAATCAACATCCAACAGGAAGGTTGTTTCAAAAGAACAATTAACGGTATGAATTTTTTATATTATTGCGTAATATATAAAGTAGTACCATAGTTTTTTTCTAAGATGAAGCAACTCAATTATGCAGCAAATGATCGCTTCACGTTCGAAGAGTTCAATTCCTAATCAGTTGCACCCAAAGTTTTCAAGTCAAGTGTCCAACCAAGCTTCTGTCATTACTCAATCCAAACCTGCAACTGTAAATGTTCGACGCTCTCTGTTCTTAGAGGATGGACCAAATTCTGCAAGAAAGTTTGTAGATAACAGTGTTGACAAAATGGCTATCCATCGGTGGTCCTTGTTGCTTAAAGATATTGGTAAGTTTCAAGTAATCCTACTTGTTTAGATCTACATCTCGTTCACTTTTGGTTTAACTATTAGTTGTTGTTTTCTTTCTTTAGCTGAAGGCCAAGGAAATGGATGTTTACAGCTGAATACTCAAGAACTCGAAACATTAGAACGGGGTAAAAGTTTGCAGCAAAAGCAAAGTGCAGCAAATCAAAGTGCTTCTAGAGCTCACACTAGAGTCTCAATGAGTATGTAACTTGTCTAATTCATTTAGGGGTTTGCTATCACACTTGTTCAAATTGACACTAATAAAACTATTTTACTTGTTATTTTTCTAATTGTAGCTCAAGGAAAAGGGATACAATCCAATACTCAAGGTGGTGGCTCTAGTCACATGTTAGAAAAGGGAATCTTTTCGCACCAAAAGCCAAATGCTGAAGTCCGAATGAGTAAGTTAAATTATTTATAGTGGTTTGGATTGACACTTCTTTAATATTTTGTTTTAACTTTTTTTTTTTCACTTTTCTAATCTTAATTAGCTGAAGGACAAGGAATACAGTCCAATACTGAAGGTGCACGAGCTACTCAAATATTAGAAAGGGAAAACGTTTTTCAACAAGAGCGAAATTCAGTAACTCAAAGTGCTCCAAGAATTCAATGTAATGGAGTCTCCATGAGTATGAAACATCTCTTGTAATTAATTTGATAGGTTTGTTATCATACTTGTTTAGACAGGCGCACTTCTTTTTGTTTAACTATACTGCTTGTTATTTTCTCATCTTAGCTGAAAGAGAAGGTTCACTATCCAATACTCAAGGTACAAATGCTCCTAGTATATCAGAAAGGAGAAAGTTTTTGCAACAAAAGCAAAACGCAGCAACTCTAATCTCTATGAGTAAATAACTTTTTCATATTTGTTTATTAACTTTACAACTCTGTTTTATACTTGCGTTGGACGAACACTTCTGAACTTCTTGTATAGTTATTATTTGTCAATTTTCTCATTGCAGCTAAAAGGAAAACACATGGAGGCTTACAGTCCAATGCTCAAGGTGCAGATGCTAGTGAAGTAATACCAGAAAGATGAAATTTGCAGCAAAAGAAAAATGTAGCAACTCTAAGTCCTCCAAGAGTTCAAAATATGAATATGTAACTTGTTTACTATCAAAGTGATTTGAATGGATGTGTTTGTAATTTTCCAGCATATAACTCATGTTTTGTTCTTTGTACAAGGTTTGAGACGCAACAATGTCCCTACATTAAATATCCCAGAAATTGGGCTTGAGATCAACGATGACAATGTGAACTTAGATGAGTCACAATTTTCTCTTAATTCAAGTGGGCCAAAAGTTGCCGCTAATTCAAGTGAGCAACACATTGATGGTGGTTATAATACAAGAAACAGAAGGCGACTTCGAGGGATAAAGCCAAGGAATGAAAAAGGGCGTGGTTGTAACAAACTAAAGGCTCCAAAGCAACCCATATTTGTTGATGTTAATGACAACTTGCAGCCAATTGGTGATTCTGCAAGGAAGTTATCTTCGTTCATCGGATGTCTTGCAAAAGACCCTAGAAGAGTGTCACTTGATTGTTGGGACTGGAGGAAAATGATAAAGAAAAGAAAGATTCTTTTTAGAGTGAAGTGAAGGTAAATATATAATGTAAACTCTGATGCTTTTTCACGGTTTAAATATGATACATTGGTAAAATAAATAATTGTATACATATTTATGAATGTTTGTTGTAGGAAGATTATTACTTTCCTGAAGGGCGAGAGCCTTGTGAATGGGCAAACGTGAAAATGAACGCTTGTTGGAGAGGCTACAAATCTGAGTTAAAGGTGGCACTCTTTGATGGGAGTTTCTATGAAGATGCAATTAAAAACAGGCCACAACACATACCGGAGACAACATTGTTGAATATGGTGAACTTTTGGGAATCAGAACTTGGTCAGGTAATTTGCAAACTACTTAAACTATTGGATATCTAAATTTATCCATTAAGTGCTAATTGTGTTTATAAAAAAATTAGGAACGAACTCAAAGAGGCGTTGAAAATCGTAATATGTTGAAAATGTGTCATTATGTTGGGACAAAGAGCTTCTCTCGTATTCGTGCTAAAAAGAAGGTACCAAATTTTCTGATTTTCATGCTGTGATATTACAACCTTTATAGATTAATGAGTTTACAAGATCAATTATATTAGGAAAAAGACGGAAAAGAGCCTGTCTTGATGTTTGGCTTGAGGCCCATGAACCAAAAAAAGGTTCAAAGCTTGATGATGCTTCAGCTGCAGCAAAGGTAAATCTTTTGCAAATTCAGCAATTTGTATTGCTTTTCTATTTAGTGATCGAACATGTGGTACATACAAAATATATTTGTATAGGAAGCGATAATGAATGAGTTGGCTGAGCTTCCAGAAGGCACGTGTGACAATACAAAGCGAAATGAGATCTTCAAGAAGTGTGTCGATGAAGATAAACATGGATATGCCAAGACCTTTGGTTTAGGTGTGAAAGTTGCTCGTTCCGGTGCAAAGAGATGCGCGTTGCAGGAAGAGCGGGCTAAAAGAATTAGATGCGAGGAACAAGTTGCAGACTTGGAGAAACAAGTTGCAGACTTGAAGAGATGCACCTTTGGTGAAATTGGATACTTGAAAGAGATGAAGAAAAAATTTATGGAAACACATGTATGTTTTTTCTTTTACATATAGTTTCTTCTTATACATCTGTATGGTTATATAATGGGGAATTCTGCATATATTGCTAGTGTTGGTTATGGTGTTGCTTCATTCCATGGAATAATCATCTAGGGTAATTCATATATTTTAAAAAACAAATTTTCTTACTTTTGAATAGATTTTTAACTTGGATTTTTGAGTTAGAAATGGTGAAAAGAGAATGCAGAGAGGTAGTTCATGTTGAAATACATGGCATATGTTGAATCCTAAAATGCATATAAAATTTTGAATGCTTGTTGAATCTTGAATGAGAACAAATGGAAGGAAATTGTGAGAGAGAAACAAAGGAAGTTCACTAGCACTAAATATTTATATCTTTTATGTTCCACCAGAAATAAGTTCACATCCCATTCCTCCCAAAGTTTGTAGAATATAGCATGAAAGTAATTTTGCCTGATTGATTATGCAGGGGTTATCCACTGAGAACCCTCCATCAAATGTAGAAGCTGAAAACTATGAAGAAAATGAAGAGCAAGAGGGAGATGACGAGTTAGAACACGAGTTTGGAGATGAGTTGGTGTAGCATTCAAGTCCTTTGCACTTTTAACCATTTTGTCAAAACATTAGACCTTATATACGCTGCTAAACACAACTGCTCAGGAAACTCTCTTTTTTGTGGTGTGTATACTAAACATAGACTTACTATCTCCCGACAGCTAGCTTAGCCTTTTGGAGCTTGACATTGTAATCGTCATTGTTACTGCGTCTCTACAGATTTGCACATTCAGTGAAATGAATTTTTTTTTTTTTTAGTATGAGCAATGTAATTGTATTTTGGTTACAAATACATTCCAAATTCAGTAATATCAAAATTGTTTTCCTATAGTGTTGTCATGAGGCTTTTCTATATGATACCAATGTGATGATATGGTAAAAATATTTAAAACAGGTCAATTGGTATATGAATATCCAACGGATACATTTTTGGCACCAAAATTAGCACTTACAGAACTTAATTGTTGGTACAAGTATTACCAACATAAATGCTTTTGTCGCTAAAAGCAATACCAACAGATATGACTGTCGGAAAAGTATTACCAACAGAACACGATATCTGTCGCTAAAACGTTTAGTGACAAAGGTTTTAGCGACAGTTGAGCGACAGACAGTTTTTTGTCGGTGAAACTCTTTACCAACAGAAAACAAGCTTTTACCGACAGATAGGACACTGTTGCTAAAAGTCATATTTTTTGTAGTGCATTGTTGCGGTGATACGTTCCAGCCCTAATCGTTGAGTAATCTGAGTGCTGGAACTGGTTCATACTTAAGAACAATAATTTGAGTCTTCCTTGCATAATCTAGTACGTAGGATTACTTTGTAATTCTTCTTTCGGGAAACACAATCTGTTCTTTTAGCTTCAATTAGAGTTACTTGAAGGGGTGATACAAGTTGGGTTAACTTGTATGGGTGTTAGGTCTTGAGTGAGATCTAAGAGTGATTCTTGTAATCAACGTACTGCTTAATAAAATAAGTAATATTCGCAAAACCCCTACGGGGTCGTGGTTTTTACTCTCGGTGGTTTGAGAGGTTTTACACGCTAAATCTTGTGTTCATCGTTTACATTCTGTTTGTTGTTTTCAGTGGAACAGTTCCATCAGAACTGGTCCACAATGTGTTTGAGTTCGAAAAAGTTTCAAGATTTCCAAAGACTCAATTCACCCCTCCCCCTCTTGAGTCCTTCCCACATACATCATGGTTGAGTAAACGTCTCACTGGAATTATGGCCCGCCCAAAAGTGGCCGTATCCCCCACAAGTGGACATTGTCCCCCACAAGTGGACATTGTCCCCCCCAAAAGTGGCTAACGACCCCACATGTGGTCAAGAGTTTAAATGCCCCAAAAGTGGCGGCCCTTGGAACCTATACTCCATTGTACTAAGTTTTAAGAAGTTGTTTATCAGTTCAAAAAGTAAAAGTTAATGATCAGAAGTACGGGTTCAGTTTAAGAAGCATAACTCTTAAGTAATAATGCCTAGTCTTACGTTTCAAAGTTACATAGAGTTACAAGTAAGTTAACTAGTCCACTACAACGTATATGTCTTATAATTAAACTTTCCTCCATCGTAGTAATTTAACTTATGCCTACATGAGTTTAAACTAATTTTTTAAGCTAACAAATGTTTGGTTACTCAATTCATACTGACACGTTTCTTTCTGGGCTGTCGCCGCGATACGATTATCACCGTTCGTGGTGGCATTTTGTTTATGTACAGGTAGCTATAAGTGAGGATCTCGATCGCCTAGAAGATTTTCAGTTATAAGGAGATAATAGAAATTAGTTGTTCAACTTAGTTTTATTGATTGATTTCAGTTGTAATACTATTAGTTAATTATTGAGTTAGTTGGGATAAATTTTAGAAATGGTTTAGTTGAATAGCCTTACACTCCTCTGCGTGAGCTGAGTGTGGCGGTAACGTCCTGGATGCCAGATAGAGTTTATTGGATTTCATTTATTTGTTTCACAGGTTTAAATTTCTAAAGCCTTTTGGCTGGTTTACTAAAATTTCACACGGAACTGTGGCGGATTTTCGGGTTGAGTTTATTTATATTGTTATTAGGAATCTGGGGTGTTACAAATGGGGTATCACAACAGTTCGCTCCTCTGTTATAATATTATGATCTTCAAGATCTAAGATGTGCTTGGTTAAGACTAGGATTAAAAAGGTATAAAAATACTAGGCGAATTGAATTTAGGAGTTAAAATTTGGTTAAGCCGTCTGGGAGTGAGAATAGAATATTTAGCTTATGTTTATAAGCCTCACGAGTTCTGGGGCTTTAGTGTTTGTTACTCGATCCTATGTGTATGAATAAAATTCCTTCTCTGAGTTGTTACTTTTATGTCAAAGGAATTAGATTTCCAAGAGGGTAAGCTTGAGTTTTCTTGAGTGTTGCAAGTGTATTGGCCGTTAATTAATATTTTCCGCTCTAAGTGGTAACGTTTGATTTAATTAGTTTAATGAACTTGAATTCATGAGAAATACATAAATGGTGTGTTTTACGTTTACTTGATGATTATTGCTTTTCAATATTGAATGTTTATATGTCAGATGCACTTCATGTGTGATCTTGGCAAAGTAGAATGTAATGGTAGTGTTACTAGAGTTACTAACAAGAGATAGGAAGTACAACTGGTTTTATTTAGAGTACCCTATGAGTCTTGTAATACTTGTTATTATTTGAGTATCAAATAACAAGATACTAAAGCTAGTTATAAGTAATGAGGTTTGATACTTTATATGTGGGTGAGTTTTATGTATAGTTATAGTTTAGTAAGAAGAAATGGTAGTATAACTGAAGATATTAGCAAGTGAAGAATAGAGCTTCTCTTAACTGTGAATAGTTAGAAGGTGATTGTACTATTATTAAGTCTATTATTAGTTAATATGTGATGGTGATACTTGATGGATCAAGAACATTCATAGAATGTTTTTGTGTGTGTATAGGAAATGGTTCGTGGGCACAATAGGGATCGTCCCGGTAACTATCGATGTGACCCGGACGAGGAGATACAGGTGGAGGCAATCTACTTATGGATTCTAATTCAGGTTTATAATTGGCGACTGCAACCAGGGTATATCACGCCAGACTATTGGACAAAGTATCTGATCAGGTCCTTGTTGGAAAATGAGAGATGAAAGTATATCAAGAGAGCATTACTTGAGCAAATACCAGTGTGAGGGTGGTGTAAGTTTGGATATTTTGAGAATATGCGTTTTCTAATGAGGTTAGAAACAGAGATTGAAATGCAACAAGAACAGGTTCGTAGGGAGGTCGAGAAAACACTTGCACTATCTTTACATTCTAGTAGTCGGAGGAGCCTATCGGGTAAGTTTTGGGCTAAGCCAGGTGGTACACTGCATAACAGAAACCTAATCGAGGAAGCATTAGTTGGTCATGCTAAAGATAAGGTTAAAAGTGAATTATGTGATAGGAGTCAAGTCAAGAAGAGTAGGAGGCTACAGACTAACTATGATAGAAGGAAGAGGTATGAGATTCAGAAAATGGGGATAAACGTACCAGTGAATATGGTTGGGGAAGAGAATGGAAGAGAGGAGGAAGGGGGTGATGAGTAGTGGGGACGTGTTATGCCTCAGGGGAGTTATGTTTTGGTTAACTTTGTATTGTAGACCTACGGATAGTATGTGAGACCCTTGTGTGTGTGTGTGTGTGTGTGTGTGTGTGTGTGTGTGTGTGTGTGTGTGTGTGTGTGTGTAAATGGGGATAAACGTACCAGTGAATATGGTTGGGGAAGAGAATGGAAGAGAGGAGGAAGGGGGTGATGAGTAGTGGGGACGTGTTATGCCTTAGGGGAGTTATGTTTTGGTTAACTTTGTATTGTAGACCTACGGATAGTATGTGAGACCCTTGTGTGTGTGTGTGTGTGTGTGTGTGTGTACACAAGGGTCTCACATATATAGAGTCAAGTTCCAGTGCGAACTAAACTTATATGCGAACCATGTGAATTACTAAGTTCATCACTCACAAAGTGTATATTTATCACTCGTAGCATAAATATTCATCACTCATAACATGCATATTCATCACTTTTTCTGGATTATGTAGATTCATCACCCGTAAAATGTATATTCATCACTTTCGAAAGTCATCACCCATAACATGCACGTTCATCACTTATATGGGCTGAATCTTAGCCCTTCATTTTTGAATTGGATGGCCTAGATTGTTTTTTTTTTTTTTTTTTAAGGAATGGGTCTACTTATTTTTTTCATCCACTTGGGGTAAAAAATAGTTAAGGGAGCTACAAAAGTAGAGTATAGCCTGCTTCTCACACCCTCACAATTCCTCACAATAATCTACTTGTAACTACTACAAAACCAATCAAACATGACTCAAAACCAAAGTGTTAAAAGCTGAAGCTACAGCATCTGCTGATCCATGTTGGGACAACTACTAAGTACTCTGACACTAACACAGTATTTGATATGATTCACCACTTGCTGGGTAGATCTGTGTTTATCTTCAAAGATGATTACATTTCTTTCTCTCCATAGTTCTGCCACTGTAGCACTAAACGCAGCCCTTTTCCATCTCTTAGTGATATGCGCCCCTTTTGAATTGCTTGCAAAACCAGCCTGGTTCTCTGTTGATAGTCCATGTTCTTCTACTAATCCCTAGCCAGTTCAGGATCTGTCGCCACACCACAGAGCTATAAGGACATCTAAAGAACAAATGATAATGAGTCTCTTCATCAGCACAACACAAACTGCATCTATTTGGAATCATGAACCCTGTTCTCTGCATGGAGTCTATGGTGGGAAGCTTCTTGTGTAAATCCATCCACAATGTGATGGTGTGTCGAAGAACTGCTATTGTTTCCCACACCAGATTCTTGTATTTCCACCTTTGATTTTTGTTTCTAACATAATCATATACCAACCCCACTTTAAATTCCCCTCCATGAGTGAAACTCCTAACTGTCTCCTCTGCATTCCAAGTACTTCCTGCAGCTTTCAGAATAGTGTCTCTCATTTTAATGATCCCCTTTCAGAAGTATGAATCATTCTGTTTAATCATGTAATTCCACAAATTTGAGTTCTGCAGATGATATTTTTGAACCCATTTACTCCATAATGAGTTGTGATTCTGATCAATTTTCCAAATCTATCTGATCAGCAAATGCCTTGTTCCAACTCAAGGCTTCCTTGATGCCCAACCCTCCCTCCTCTTTTGGCCTACAGACTTGACCCCAAGATATCCAACTCATTCTACTATGGTTTTCAGTAGCACCCCAATAGAATCTTCTACACATCCTCTCTATCTCATATATCACTTGTTTAGGTAGCAGAAAAACTGAGCACCAGTAGAGTTGGATGCCAGCCACCACACTATTAATTAACTGGAGCTTACCTGCAGGAGATAGGAGCAGATTTGTCCAGTGTTGCATTTTGTGCTTTATTTTATCCAAAAGAGATTTACACATGTTTGCAGTGAGCCTTGAAGTATTCAAAGGGACTCCCAAGTATTTGAATGGGAGGGTTCCTTCACTAAAGCCAGTAGCTGCTAGAATTTGGTGCTTCTGCTCCTCGGTCACCCCACCAAAATAAACACTTGTTTTTTGAGGGTTAGGTTATAGGCCTGAAATATCCCCAAATGTATTCAAACACCTTGTAGCAGTCTCAATTGAGCTTTTATCTCCTCTTGTGAAGATGAGAAGGTCATCAGCAAAGGATAGCTGGCATAATCCCGGTCTGGAGCATTGAGGATGATAGGGAAACTCCTTTTGGCTTCTCATTTGCTTCATCATTCTAGTGAAGTATTCCATGCCAATGACAAAAAGATATGGAGAAAGTGGGTTCCCTTGCCTCAAGCCTCTCCCATTTTTGAAATAGCCATGTGGAGAACCATGTAAACACACAGAAAACATTGCATTACTTATACAAGCAATAATCCAATTCACAAATCTTTCAGGAAAGCCAAGCAGGAGCATCAGTTTCTCAAGAAATTGCCAGCTAATAGTGTCATAGGCTTTTTGGAAATCCACTTTTATCACAGCCCTAGGGGATATATGGGTTCTACCGGTGTTTAAACAGTTCATTAGCCATGGCAATATTTTCAGTTATATTTCTATTTTGAACAGAAGCAGTTTGTTCACCACTTATGACTCCCCAAAGAGTGTTCTGTATTCTATTTGCTAGGATTTTGGTTATAGTCTTGTAGACTACACTACAACAAGAGATAGGTCTAAATTGGGTAACACTGAGAGGGTTATCAACTTTGGGAATGATAGTAAGGAATGTAGCATTTACCTGTTGCATAAGGGTTCCAGAGTGAAAGAAGTCAGCAATAGCTCTGCGCAAGTCTCCCTCAACAAGTCTCCCATGGTCTCATCATCTTATGGCCTAGATTTCAAGTTCACACAGTTCGCATATAAGTTTAGTTCGCACCTGAATCTAAATCTATATATAGAAGCAGGTGTATGTATGTATATAGAAGCAGGTGTATGTATGTATATGTAGGGGCTAATATGAAACTATGTTCTTGTAAATAATGTTAAGACGTATATGATATATTTGTTTATATATTTATATGTTTATATAGTTAGTACTTTTGCTGCAGGTCGGATAGGTTG
>BSSO01008141.1:0-10377 GCA_030267885.1 Mesembryanthemum crystallinum | reverse complement strand
AAAAAAAAAAAAAAAAACCCACAGCAGGATCAAATATCAGTTAATACACTATGTGCATCTGGTTTTACATTTGCCGAACTGTGGTGTCCCAACATATAATGGGTCGTCAGATTTTTTGATTGTATCAGTTCATTTGGGTAGTAGGCTCAACACTTAGCATACATATAGAGTAAAATGGTTTCCTGAATCAGCTAGGCTGGCTTAGGTCACATTCAGGTTGGTTTATTGGGTTTTACGCACTGGAAAACCGTTTACTTAATGAGCAGCTACTACATTAATGCTATGGCGATGGCCATCAGAGAGAAACCTGACCATGCCTTATCTTTTTACCGTTCCCCACTTGACATATGCAAAGCAGCATAGTTGGTAGCTTAGTGTCATAATCCTAGAGGCCATCTCATCTGTAACTGCTTACCCATCCCAACTCCGAATATTTCAGGTGTTTCAGCTTTCCATTTAGTCAGACAGTCTCACTCGCTTGCCATTACCTCTATCACAAAAAGAGACTATTGTTTGCTGCAGAACCAAGATGAACATACCTTAAGCCATTTTCTGGTAGATTACATTTGCTATCGCTTCTGTGCAAAATGTTGACATCTGGTAGATTTTATTCTCTCTTGTGGCTTAACAGTCATTTCAGTGTATTTATTACCAGTAAATCAATACAAAATTTTGGTATACATCACAACCTGAGGTTGTTTGACATATTATCTCCACAATTGTTGTTTTGTGAGATTTTGAAGTTGCAAAAGTTTCAATTAACAGAATTCAGTAATGCAACAGGATTGATCAAAATACTCATAACCAGTTTGATAACTGACAAATTTTACTTAAGAAGCAGAGAATAAGTACATAGCAGAACAGAGGAACAAAGATAACAAACATTACAAGAGAAACACACTTTACAATTTAAGTAGGAACAAGCAACACAGAAGAAGAGGGGTGATGATCTGCATAATCAGGAAATCCCACCAATACAAAAGTCACCCCCATCACCACCATAATCACTCCGAAAACGATCCTATAGCAGCAGTTCTCTCTTGTGCCTTCATCACCATCATCCTCCTCTTCTTCCTCGCTCCTCGCTTCCATCTCATCACCCTTCCTAAATAATTCTATCGCCTTATCATCTTCATCTTCATCTTCATCTTCATCCTCATTGTCCTGCTTAACCATTTCATAATAATCTTCCACTTTAACCTGAACATCATCATCATCATCATCCTCACTTACAAACTCCGGATTCTCATACACTCTAAACCCCGCCACAGAGAATTCCTCTTCGTCTCCAACATCATGCTCACGATTACCATCATCATCATCATCATCATCAAGACACGACTCAGTGGTGCTGCAACACGTGGGCCCGCTGCCATCCTCAACATTATATGGAGGGGCAGGCCGGGCCTCAGCCCAATCCCGCAAACTGGTCTGGAGGAGACGGACACGACGGGCCATCTTGCGCAGGCGGTAATGGGCCTTGGGGTGGGCCGGGGCCGGGACCGAGGCCCTCTCTGCAGAAATGAGATTTTCGATGAAGTGCAACTCCTGGTTCACCTCATCGGTGACGGGTTGGTGGAGCGGGGCCGTTTGGGGGTCGGGCGGGCTCGAAATGATGGGGAGAAGTTGGGATTCCAAGCGTTGCACTTTCTTGTGCAGCAGTGCGTATGTCTTCCCCATTTTCTCTCTCTCTCTCTCTCTCCTCCTCCTCCTCCTCCTGCTGCTCTGGATTTGCTTGGGGGTGGTTTTTTTTTTTCCTTTGTATCATCAGAAAGGGTAGTTAACAAATTGGGGAAGTAAGTTCAAAAACGTGACGGTTGATAGAGAGTTTTGGGTTTAGATATTTGGCGCCAAATTCTGTTGGGAGTATTTTGAGTGTATGAACTCGTAAATAATGGGCTTGAGGATGGCCCTTGTGAGTCTCACATGAAGTTGTTTTGGGCTCAAACTCCACACTCGGAATTCACGCCTGTTATAGACTGTGAAATCTATTCAATCGCGTCATAGTTTTTACAGTACTATTTTTATTTTATTTTTTGGTAGTATTGAGGCAAATAAAAAGTGGTATCGTGTAAGTAAAAATCAGTATTGGAGTGATATTAGGTGAAAAAAGGTGATACTATTTTTTGGATAGTTAGTACTAATTTTTGGTCATCAGTGTCAAGTTATAGTCTACCAATACTATCCGTATGATATAACAGGCGGATTGATATGACATTTTGTCTCAAACCATCCTCATTATCAACCTTATGAATTATGTACTTGGAACTTCCACGGCATCACCCATTATTAGTTACCTGAGGTATGGCATAATCATTTTTTGGTGACCTTAATTTTGCATATTCCCACTTTGGTTACCAGTAATTTGAAAATTAGTTTCACTTTGGTGATTCCCGCTAGCTCCATCAAGTTGACTGTTAGTTTGCTAAGCAAAACGACATCGTTGCAATAATGGGATGAGCCTTTAGGTTATTTGGCATTATACCCATTCCATATGAGTTGTCTGAAGTGGTATTCAGAACCCTTATCAGTGCTGTTTTCTTCTCTATTAGGGTTTTTTTATTTGTTTTTTAAGTGGAAAATGTTTTTGAATGCTGTTTTATGTGTGGTAATTGATATTGTGTTGTTATTATATGATGCATGTGTGGTAAACTGGCAGTTAACTTGACGGAACTAACAGAAATTACCAAAGTAAAACTAATTTTTAAATTACTGGTAACCAAAGTGGGAATATGCAAAATTAAGGTTACCAAAAAATGATTATGCCATACCTAAGGTAACCAAAGTGGAATTTTTCCTATATTAATACTACTTTATTTTTAACCGTTTGCCTTGGTTGGGTAGAAGACATTGTTGAAAGAGGTGCATTTCCCATGTTCCCCTAAAATGTGGGGTTGAGAGTTGAGATCTCAATACAACAACAACAACAACTGAACATGAACAAGAACAAGAACAAGAACAAACATTTGACTACCTATCTACTGCTTTTCAGGCTGCCTCTCCGAGTTATCCGACACATTCGTGGGATCACTAAATTAGTCTTTTCTAACTTACTACTTAATTAGACCAATCATAAACTAGTTAATACTCCCAATAAAGTAGATATCATTAATTAATAATGATAATGTAATTCCTTGGTTATACCCAACCCATAATGAAGAGGAATGGAGGGAAAAAAAAGAAGAAGTTTTACATGTACATCACATTAGAACAAATCTTTTATCTCACCTTTATATTTGGGAAACATATCTCACCGTTACTTATTAGTAAATGGTTGCACTTTGAATTCATTAGTAAATGGTTGCACTTTGAATTCATAACTATATAAAATATAAAGGTGGACCATAAAGTTGTATTCATAACTATACAAAATATAAAGGTGGAGTAATTAAAATGAGTGACATTTGTTGTAGTACACAAAAATGAGATAATATACGAATGAGAACAGAGATAAAGATTAAATCCTACTTAATCTCAAACACTGTAAATGTTAAAATGAGAAAGAACATCTAGACAAGCAAGTGACAAATTAAAGTACTCTCTAATTAACTAGAAATAATACAAAACCATACAAGTATATGTATAGGTGTACAACAAATGCAAGTTTCTAATGACTTGCGCCTAGCTCTCTATAATTACTTCCTAGTAGTTCCTAGTATTCTCCCTAACTTGATCTTCAAGGACCAAGCCACATTATCTATCATATAGGCTACCAAAATTGTCAAGTCATAATCATACTAAACCAAACCCAAAAAAAAAAAAAAAAAAAAAAAAAAAAGATGATGTTAATTATGGGATGGTGGACGTGATCTGGGTTTAGGGTAATCTGAGTAAATCCCAGGATGTTGATCATGGTGTTTGCTCGGAATTCGCCACGAAACTACAGACTTCTTTGCAACTACTGAAATTATTGCTTCTCTTTTATGCTTCAAACCCTTGCTTTTCACTATTATTCTTGTTGATCTCCTTGGTCTTTGAGGAGAAACTGTGGATCCTTCTTGATCAACAATAATACTTGTGATTCTCCCATGGCTGTCAAGACCATCTTCCAATTTCTCAATCTTTTCTTTAAGTTTCTCTACTACCTGCACAATTGTTAATAGACAATATTAATTACACATACAAGTGATTTAATTAATGTCACCTCTCACCTAATTAGAGGTAGTAAAATTGAAATTTTGAAATGTATTATAGTAGTATGTAGTAAAGAAGGGCGTCTCTTAAAAAATTAACTATTATTTCCGCTTGAAATAAGTGGTGGGAGTATTATTGTGAGATTAATGGGTTATTGAACTAGTAATATGAATACTAATTAGTTGTGGATGAAAATGTGGTAGAATTCAGTGTTGATGTATTATTCAATCCTAACATTTCAGTGTAACACAAATATATAGGAAATCGGGGAGGGGGGAGGGGAGGAGTAAATACAACGATGAACAAACCTTATGCCATTGGCTAACCGAATCTTCACTATATATCCCATTATAGCGTCGAGCATTACATGAGAGAACTAAGAGACACATGAGGATGATAGCAAGTAGAGGCCTGGTTATCATCTCTAGCTATATAACTAACCACCTCAAGAGATCGATAATGGAAAATAATTGAGGGAATTAATTAATTAAAACTGGACAAATATGTAACAAGCAGGAGATGAAGGTCTTCAAGAGAACCAGAATAAGAATGCAAATGGGCAACTATATATATATATACTCTTAGCATAAGATTAGCAAGCTTGTAGGTAAATATTAATCAATATAACCTATGGTTTTCTAAGATTTGTAGGCCTCAATAGAATATAAAGGGACCACTAGTTATGTTGTTTGTGTGTTTGTTACTTGTAATTGAGAAACATGATTTTTAGAAATTATTATATGAAGTGTGTCTACCAAAAGGTCACTATGACAACCTAAAAGTGAACGAAAAATTGCAAGTTTTGACAATTTTGTAACATTATCATTTCTCGATTAAATACAAGGGTAGACATTGGTAGACAATAATAGAAACTATGGCTTCGACAAGTTTGTTATATTGGAGAATTACAAGTGCAAAAAAGCCAAACATTGCTCTAACTTCAAGAAGATCGACGCACGAGCATGAAGCAGCCTTTACAAGTCTTTGTGTTTGTATGAGTTGTATTAAAGTAATTGAATTAAATTGTTAGATGCTATAATGAGTAAATCATTTGTAAGTACGTATGTTATTAGACAAATACATGTATATATGAATATATGATCAACTAGAGAGCTAAACAACTCTTTTTTAGATTTATTGGACATTACTATCTTAGGAATTGGCATAAGTAAAAGGAAATGAAGAGAGTAATGGGTATCTTCATATCTAGTTGTCTATTAAAATTGCACAAAAAATTTTATGAGCCAACCTTATACATGAGGCCTGATATATACTTTAAAGAAGAAAAGCTGGTACTTGATACTCCATCAAGTATCGAAAGTACCACATTTTCTTCTTCTAAGTACCAACCTCATGTATGAGACCACCTCATACAAAAATAACTGAATAAATTGAACCATCCATCCAACTAGTCGATATACTGTTTCAAGGGTGAATTGATTGACTTAGTGAAATTGGTTATAATAACAAGATATTATCTTGTCTTTTTTACGTTTCAATCTCCACTTATCCAATGATGATATATTGTTATTTCAATAAATCAACTACGAAAATCCCTAATGGAAAGCCTCTAGTTATTTTTGTATTTGGAGAAGTTGTTATGTAACTCGATTTTTAATAATTTATTAAAAACTTTCAATATAATCTCTTATGGCATAAAGTTTTTAATGTTATCATTACACTATTTAAGTCATGCTACATCAGTTGTCCCATCGGATTGTGTTGTTCCTACGATATTTTCAATTTTCTTTTGCTTCTTCGTAAAGGTTTTGTATGGTGTTTCGTGTCTTGGGTTATGGCCCGCCACGTTAGTTTTAAGGAATTTTTATCAAAAATCGGGTATAGACACCGTCTGACGCCGAAAAATCATGCTCGTGCCTTAAGTTTGAATCCGACCCGTGTCTTATAGGGTAAAATAGGGCAGGAATGTGTCATCCGATCCAATGCAATACTTACCTTTATACATGTAATTTGTTAAGCCTTTCCACTTGCATACTAAGTTGTCATGTTGATTCATTTTGTGCATTGTTTTTATCTTGGGATTTTGATTATTTTGACCCTAGTAAAAAGGTTTGTTCATCTTCTCAAAAAAAAAAAAAAAAAAAAAAAGGTTTGTTCACATGGAACATTGAGTAAAATTATTAAAGGGCCGCAATTCGTGCCACGAAGCACAAGGTACTAAAAAAAAAGTAAACAGAATTTGAAGGTTGTTTTTGGGTAAGTGTGTTTGTTAGTGTTTTTTTGCATGGTTTTGTTTGGACGTTTTTTCATCCCCTAATTATCCGTGTTGTGTTGTATGTGTTGTCCGAGTTATCCGCTACCTTGCTTCTAAGCAACTAGTACTTGAATATCCTTTTCGGATATGAAATAAGAGGGAGTTAAAAATTAAAGCTACTTCACCAAAATTATCTTCATTAGTTAATTTGTTAGACATAAACATTGTGTATCAGCACACTTGACACAAAAACTTGTATCCGGAGGTATATTAAATCCACAATAAATAAATAAACGGTAGTTTTTGTGAAAAGTAGTTTTGCACCGAAAATGATATATATCAAACAACAAACGATACTTTTTGACATGAAATCGATATTTTTAGCCGTCTTATAAATTTCACTCCATAAGACAATCCCTTACAAAAATGGCTGACTGGACAATATTGTGAAAGATATTAATTTTACTATGACTAGTTTTTGAAGAATAAATAAATCAAAATGACAAAATATATGGATCCTGACAGTCACTTTACTCAAAAGGTTTTTAGTAGTGTCAAAAATGCAACACAAGGAGTAGTACTATACATTAAGAACAACAAAAGGCACTTGCTTCTTATATCATCATGAGCAGACTGCATGTACAACTATAACAATGGATGGTCATATTATACATACACATTACAAAAACTGCCACAGTTTCATCTGGAATTTGAATGTGGCAGATGGCTAAGGAGAGCAACAACCAAGATCAAAATCGAAATACCATCTTGGTTCAATTGTAACATAAAAGACAATTTTATTCAAAGATCAACAAAGAGGAGGCCTACATTGTTGATATTCGATCTTCCCGTTCTCCGATAATTTCCTAGCTCACAATGTGATATAAGTAAGGTGCCTCTATATACAGAATCTGGGCAGAACACATCTACATACCAACTCAAAATACTGCGCTGACTCTTTTGAGTTCGTCAGTTCCACGAGCTGCTGCTTGTACACGTATTTCCCCTATCACACGTGGCCCTGGGAAAGGCTTTTACGAGGAACAATCATCTAGTCTCACATCTGTAGAAGATTATTGACTGTCACGGCAACAGAGTTTGTGTGTTGCAGGTCCTGAAATATTTAAGAGAAGTGCAAGCAATGAACAAGATGCTTAATAAAAAGAAAATCAAAGTTTTGTCAGGACTTGACATATATCTAAGAGTGAAAACTTTACACAGATCAGGCAATCACTGACTTAATTGGGACGCTATAATTATAAGAGCAGTGCTTCATAAGAACAGGGATACAACACTGCGAGCACTTCATGGGAAAAAATTATTACTTAGGAAGTAGATAATTACATGAGCTGAAACCAAAAGGCAGGCAATTCAGCAGATTGAAGAGAATAATTTATCAGAAAGGACTTCAACTGCAAATCCTATTTCCAAATACAAGTGAAGCTGAAGTTTGCTTTAAGGGGGGAGATGGGGCCAGGAAGGAGGAATCTGATCGTGGTAGTGACTTGATAAGCATACTCTGGTGAAATAACATGTGCCCTAACTGCACTACTTGGTACCCAACAAACAGAAACCTGACAATACCCCATAACCGAGAGGGCACTACAGTGACACTAGCAACCATGACCCAGAGCAGTACTTTTCGTGAAATTATACCTGGAAAATTATTTCATCAGGGATGTGAGGGAGCACCTCCCTGACAGTCTCTGCCATGGCAAGTAAATTCGTAATGCTGTCATTTGCAGGATGGGAGGCAGTCCTCCTATGAGCAGCACCGACTGTTGCAGGGTATCTAAGTCCAGCAGGTGGAAAAGCAGTACCAGATCCTGTAGCCTGAGAGGAATTTGTCGGCCAAAGGCTCCATGAGGTATCTTCAAGCGCAGTCTGGGCATAGGTTTCTCCTACAGAAGCAAGATGTCTCATCATCATTTGGACCCTACTCAAGCCAACAGATCGAATGGCAGTCGATGGGCCAGCACCATCAAGACCCTGACTTGCCCAAGGCTGTAGCCAACTTGAGTCTGCCCCTGCTGCTGCCCCTGCCCCTCTACACCAAAAGAGGTAACAGAAAAAGATTAAAAAATCGATAATATGAATATCTATGAACATGTGCCTAACAACTGAATGATGAATATATCTAATGAGCTTTTTGAAAGCTAAATGCATAAAAGTCTCAGTTCCTTGTTCTTTCATTTTTTTACATTCCTTCTTTTGTAGGGGTGAGAGTTGGGGGTGGAAGGGGTTTGAGTGTTTGACAGAGAATTGTGCATCAAACTTCATAGTAAAAATGCTATAAAATGTGGGAGCAATGTAGATGTAGTTTTCCCCCAGCAATGGCTGAAGATAGTTATACATGAGGCACACTACTGGGAAAAAATAAAGAGAACGAACATGTGGCTCTATCAATTGAATTTTATTTATTTATTTATTTTTATTTTTTTTAAAGATAACGCTATCAATTGAGATTTTTAATCAATAATTAATGCCAACTTAGCACATCTATCAGCCAATAAGCATAAAATCATCCAATATGCACCAAAAGGGAACCAAATAAGTCAGGCTGTAAGATAAGTTAAACCTCCAAGCGTTAGCTTCCAATGAATTTTGATTTTGATTAGGAAAGACTCCCCCATGTCCACTGGCACTAGGCTGATCGAGTCCTGAACTTAATTGACGAGCAAGCTGCTCATCACTTGAAACGGCTCTATTGTGAGAGTTTGCCTCAGCTTCAGGTCTACCAACAAAAAGGGGTTTCCGACAGGTAGGGCATGAATAAGCTTCACTAAGACCTTGATCCAACCTGCCATGATTCAGGCAAACTTCAGCATATCATCAAACATACAAGTAGGTATGAAAAATCTGAAAAGTGCAAATCAGCATGGAAAGGATTGTAACTGTACCAAGATCTTAAGCAAGCCAGATGAAAGAGGTGATTGCAAGGTAGCTTCTTCGCCTTTGCCATTGGTTCCTGTAAATATCCAGCGGAAAAAAAAAATGAGAAATTGCATTACATAAGAAGTTATCCTCCATAAACTGGCCATAAAAGTTAAAGAGAGGAAGCAGCAGAGCTAGTAAAGAGAATGGAAACTATAGACAGAAAAGGAGGTAAAAGAAATGAGTAAAAGGAGGAAAAAGAAATGAGTAAATGGTACTTGCCCTACAGATAGCACATTCATCATCATATGCTCGTATCTCCTCTGATGTGGCATCAGGAAGTGCCTCATGAAGAGCACCTAAAGCTATCCTCAATTTTATAAATCCTTTGATACGTTTCACTATTGCACTTAGCAAAGCCTGCCAGTTAAACAAAAGAAGATTATTAAAAATTAAATGGCGACAAAATGAATTTCAACATGCAATGATGGGGCTGGCTAGATACATACACGTATGTTCAGGAAGAGGATTGCATCAATGAGATGGAATGCCATGCCATGAAGCCACCAGATAAGCAAGTAATGACCAAGTGCCATCAACAGAGTCATCATGTCGAGGGAAAAGCCCATATTTCGAACAACACTGCTTTTCCATTCCCACAAAGAACCTGGAAAACCCATTCACATAAATACAAAAAGGAAAAGAGGGGGGAAATGAAACGTGTGATGGTGTAAAAAAAGGTCCATAAAAATCTACATAGTACATAGAAAGCAAACTAGTGAATGGCTAGCCTAGTGTCCAGCTTCACAGAAACCGAGCCATCCAAGTTGCAGAAATTTATGCAGGCTGTAGCGAGAGAAGGAACTTGTATCCTATCCTGTCTCATTAGAGAGCCTGCCTAGAGCGCTCTTTCTATAATACAAATTTCTAACTTTCCATGGGAAACTAAGCTTGCCTATCGCCCCGAAAGACAGCATACATAAGGCTTATTAAGAAGATTTTTATCCTTTTCTCTCCCTTTTGATGGGGTGAGGTGGCCGTGGAGAACAGAGAACCAACATGCCACATATACTATCAGGAAACAAGAGTACCTGCAGTTGATGTATCCAATAATTTTGATCTTTGGCAATCAGAGCTTTCTGCTGCAGAATGGT
>BSSO01008140.1:0-10379 GCA_030267885.1 Mesembryanthemum crystallinum | reverse complement strand
AACAAAGTTTGCGGCTCAGCACGCTCCCAAAAATATATAGTTACTAGGTACCACCTTCATCATCCCTAGTGTTAATAACTACAAGTTTATCATTAAGAGTGGTATAGCAGCATTCAAGTGGATAGGTTACAAACTCAAAAAAATCCTTATCCACTTTCCTAGCAAGCTTTGGCATCATATCAGCTACCTCGTTTGTCTATCTTCCTTCATGTTGGAGGTTCAATTGCTTCCCATGGAACAAAGCCTGCATTGTGTACATAGAAGAGCAAGAATCATCAGCATTTATCATCTCCACAACTTTCTTTTAATCTGATCTAATCTGAACAAGGTCCTAGTCTTTGTCTTTAATCAGCTTGAGTGCATTATCTGATGGCAAGGATCTCCCCTCCTAAAACATCAGGTGCCTTCTTCTTGCTAAAAAATCCTCCCAACAACACTCCATTACAATCCCTGGTGCAATTTGCAGTACCTACAAAGAGAGAAGGCCAGACCATGGAAGCATCCACATTAATGCATACCCATCCCTGAAGGGGAGGGCTCCAATCATGTGGACTTGGGCTAACCTTGATTTGAGGTTTTGGTTTTTGAGATGAAACAAATTCTTTGGCTAGGAAGATAGTTTTTTTGGAACCATAACTGTGGAGGGGTGGAGGAGTCGTTAAAAATAAGATCATTTCTTCTCAACCAGATCCCCCAACAAAGAAAAGCAAAGAGGACCTTCTAAGGAAGGTTATGAACAATAACATTAGAGTGCAGATTCTCAAACAGCCAATCATGGGGGTTTGTGTTTAGGAAGAAAGTATCAGGTGGACAAACAAGAACCCATATTTCCTCTGCTATACAGTCTCTTAAAACAACAGAGGATTCCCATCTTACCTCAAAAGGTCCTTCAAATCCTTTTTCAAATTTCCTGAAACTTTCCTTTCAAATCTAACCATGCCTATAACAACAGAGGATTCCCATCTTACCTCAAAAGGTCTCCCTTGTAGAAGGGGACCATGCTTTGTACCACCCCCAGCTCATTCCAGTTTAGATTCTCACTGGGATCTTACTTTAAGTGGTACGTTCATGGATTCTCATCAACTGACGCGAGATGAAGTTCAAAGATTGATTAATGCTAATTGGAACTCAGTGGGTCACATAGTGGTTCATAAAATGGGTAAAAATTTCTTTTGTTGTCTGTGAGTGTCCTGTTGATCGCGACTTCCTGTTGAAAAAGCAAGTGGTTAATATTCGGGGTGGACTTTTAGTACTGCAGAAAGGGTACTATGGCATGAGGCTAGAGGATATTCATATCCCTGTGGTTGAGATGTAGGTTAAATTACAAGGAGTGCCATTATTCACAAGAAACCTGAAATTGTTGTAGCTCTTGCATCCCGCATAGGTCAGGTGCTGAAAGTAGAGGTAATTGCTCCGGTAATTCCTAAGAAGCCTTATCTTCGGGTCAAGGTCAGGATGAATATTCGAGATATTCTAATCCTTGGATGTTTTTTTGAGCACTATGATGAAAGAAGTAAGTGGATCTTTTTCAGGTACGAAAAAGTTCTTCAATATTATCAAACGTGTGGACGTGTTGGTCATAGCACACCACACTGCTACCTTACTCCGCAACAAGCAGATGTGCTGATCGGTCAAAGATTGGAGCCAATCTCATTAGGTGGCTTAAATATTGTCTATGCAATTAGGGAAAAGCCACAATTCAATAATAAGATTAGAGGCCTCAAACGGTCTGAGAGAAACCTCACTATTGTTCTGGAATTTGATCCGAATGAATTGGAAGAATAGGGTGATGTTAGTTCGGATGATGATGAGGATGACGATTATGATGATGATGACAAGCCTAATCACTCAGATGGAAGTCTGGTCGGCCACTGCTTAGATTTGAACGACAACGACCTTTGGATCAGAGACACAACAAAGGTAAGGGTCATGTTCGTGGTTTAGCTGGGAAAGACGCCAAAACAAAGCATCATCATCTTGTTCTGTCAACCTTGCGCATCATGGTTCTCAGCAGCATCTAGTAGGAAAGCTACATCAGATTTGGCAAGCGATGCATTAATCTTCTTCTTCCCGCCATGAGCATTATTTGGGTAAGCCTTCAAACCTTACTGCTATTCTGCAAGCTACAGGAACTGGGGTTTCAGGGCATAATGGTCATTTTCTGTCTGCATCTTCATCTGTGTTGTCTTCTTCTACAAATGGAAATAATTGCCTAGGGCCTATAAATTTTCCTTTTGATCCAAGGGCAATTAATATTGCTTTGGGAAATCTTCCTCCCCTAATGCCATATCATCCTAGGCCTGGTAACCAGGTTATTATACCCCCTATAAAGCCTGCAGATATAGGGTTTAAATGTCCATGTGGGAAGATTTGCTCTAAGTTCTCCTGGGACTCGAGCTTTTGGATGTTTCAACACAAGCTCTTACAATGACACAACTACTTCAGTTAATTCGGATGGGATATTAGGGAGGGTCCTAAGCCCACTATCTTTTCTGCCAAATCCTGGGTTGGACACATCTTCATGGTCCACTACACGTGGATGGGCCGAGTCTTCACCACCTTTTTATTTGGGGTTTAATAGTCAAGAGGGTTGGATTTCTAGCTCTATCTTGTCAGCAATGGACTCCTTCAATGGATATGGGCCTCTGAATTAATTGATGACTCATTGGATCTGAGTCCTATCTCTAATGGGTTGGACTCTTTAGCTCTGGGCCCGAATGATCGAGTTCAAGTTTCACCTCCACCATTGCTGGATCCGCTCGCCCCACCGGGCTATCGAGTGCATGGGTTTGTTGGATGAGATAGTTTTGAACAAGACCTATCTGGTTATGGGGCTGATCTTAGTTCCAATCCGAGTTCAATGGACCGCAGCCCAGCTCACACACCAAACTCTATACTTTCATATCATCCGCCATCCCATGCGGATTCATTTAAGGAATTCTACCCTGATATGAACTCCTCTCAGACTCTGAAATCTCTACCAAAGTTTCCATCCCTGAGCAACCTCCGGTGGATATCCATCTGGGTTTTGTCCTGGTAGCTGAACCAGTAGTGTTCGGAAACCGGTCGTGGTTCAAGATGTCCAGTTAGAGGGTCCTGGATGTCCTAGGAAGAGGGTACGCCAAGCAGATAAGTTGTTTCGAAAGAGAGAGATATTTAAGAAGCGGAAATTTAAGGGAGCTGCTTTTATTCAACCACTGTTGCCTACAACTCGAGCTTGGAAAAGGAAATCAGTTACGGATGTGGAGTTAGGCAAAACTTAATTCCTACTGTTTGATGAAGAACTGGGCGAGGAAGTTAGTTCTTATGAAGTCATCAAAGCTATGCAACCATCCAAATGTCCAAGAGTTCTTGTTGCTGATATTTATCCACATCTGGCTCAATTATTCATATCTACGACGTGCAAGTGTTTGCTTTGGAAGCAGATAGACCAGGTTGGGGCAGTGGCCCTTCACAGCCCCCGATAATGAATAAAGATACTAGCATGGAATTATAGGGGGCTAAATACCCTTGACGGACCTACAATTCCGTATATTCTCTGATTAATCCGTCACCACCATGTGAATATTTTATTTCTTTCAAAATCAAAAGTCCCAGCTTCCTTTATGAGTAAGCTAGCAGGTTTGCTCAATTTTGCGCATTGGGTGGTGTAGACACCCCACTTAGTGTCTCCTAACTCCTCACCCCGCTCAATGGCAACAACAATAGTTGACTTGTAAATGATAAACACCAAAGGTAAGATCTCAACCTTGGCACCTCTCTCATATATTTTTTTTCTCACCTTGTAGCCCTTGCTCTAAACTTTCCAAAACTTCAAACGTATCTTAAATCGGAGTCTCGAATCAAAGGTTACAAACATTTGAAATTTTCAGCCCAAAACCAAGCTTAAACCGATCCCTGGACTTAAAAACCCAACCCGCGAGCCCAAGATCCGAGCCGTGACCCACCAAAAATTTCGGGTATCAAGTACAATCAGGTGCAATCAATTCTCGGCCAATCCCGCATCTCGAAAACCCCGGATTTGTACTTGAGAAGTCGCGCCACGGCGGGGACCCTGACCGGTCGAGCAGCGCTCCCGCCGGTCTGGCGGTGCCTGCACCGAGCAGGCAGCCGGAGGCGCCAGTGCTCAACGCGCCCGGTGCCCGGCAGACAGTGTCAACAGTGACCGGTTTTGTCATTTTGTGTCTTTACCCTTTTGTGCCATTTTATGCCCTTTTCTTCCATTTTCCACTTCCTACCACTATACAAACCCCCTTCCACCTTCATTTTCAAAGGGGAGCAAGATTGGGAATTGGGAGCAAGATCAAGCAAGCAAAATCAATTTGAGAGAAGCTCCCACAAAAATCCTAAGAAGCCAAAGCAAGGTTATTATGCCCAAATAGAGAGAGAGTGAGCCAAATCCACCTCCACCTTAGTCCTCCTTCCACCTTACCCCATCCAATTCATTTCTATACCCTCCCATGTCCAACCATCTTCAACCACATTCATCCAACCTTCATCCAAACACTCATCCAAACACTCATCCAAGCACCACAAACACTCACCCAAGCACCACAAATTGCACCCAAACACCACAAATCAAACTCAAGTACCACCAAATCAAACACAATTCAAGCACGCATTTACATCCTCCGAGGATCGAGATCTTGCCAAGATCATACTCAAGCAAAAAAAGGTGTTCTAATCCAATGAGCTATCCCGAGGGCATACTACTTTAGTGACGATCTCTTTTCAATCCTTGTTCCGTTTCTTTTCTATTTTTGCATAATATGTTCATTATCATGATTAGCTTCTAAATAATGTTCATCATGTAATTTGTTGGCCTTAATTACTTGTCTTGAGATTTGAATAAACTTACACGAATTGAATCTCATGTTCACTTGGCTAAACATCACTAAATAAATCGTGCTCATCTAATCTTTTTTTTGCAAAGCATGTAACTTGTAAAATGTCCTAAATGAAATCAATGCACCAAACACTTGCGGTTTACCCATTGATTTCATTCATGGATATGGGCTCTAAATGGGTTCGGTTCACCCAATTGAATTCATTCATGAGTATCAAAGCGACCACCTTTACTTGTTGAGTGCATAAACCGCCTAGACATAAACTAGAAATCGGGCTAAAATGTCGAACATCATATGTGGGACCCTTGTCCCCGCATTCACTGCATGCGCGCGCGGGGGTTGGTGCGCTTTTTTGCTGGATTTGGTTAGAGGCGTCATAGCCATTTTTATCATGTTTTGTTTATTTGTTTTTTGCAAGGTGAGGAAGTCGCCACCGTATTTTGGAAATACGGAAACCATAGAGGCTCTAGCCACGGATATCTAAGGAGATACCATGACCGTGCCAAGTCGTGACTTCAATGCCCAAGAAAGGAAGATACTGAGTTCGGGAATGCGAAACTTATTCAGATGGATTATTCAAGATAATGCAAGTTATGCTATTTATTCACATAACATCTGTCACACCATTTTATTTTCCCTTAACTATGCATTAGTTACGTGGGTTGTCACGAATTATCTACCAAGAAGGAAGCTATTTTTGTAAGGCGATCACTTTGACAAATATCAAGATTTCATGCAAAAAGTACTAACTATGTGAGCATGCAAGGCTTTAGGTGATGTTTTAGTCGAGTGTGCATAATGATTCAAATCGGCAAAGATTCAATTTGCACACAAGAACATAAACACGTGAAGAAATAGCCCTTTTGTTGATCGCCCTCGGGATGGCTACCTTGGATCGGAGCTCCTTTGTTTGGACCTTTCTCAAGTTAGTAGCCCCAAGTTGACGGCATTTGTGGTTTGTTTGATGTATTGTTTTATGAGTTGTTTTGTGGTGTAAGGGATGTTTTTCTGGGTTATTTTGTGGTTTTCTCGCCGATCACAATGGTGTTCTCAAGAATCGTTCTTTTAAAGAGATGTTAATTCTCTTAAAAATGGCTCCTGAGTTCCCAAATGGTGCTCTCCTTTCTCTCCAAAAGGCTCCCCTTGAAATGGAGAAATTTGAGATGCATTTATAGGCGTAAAAGTGCAGAAAGAGACGAAGAAAATAGTCTGGGACCACCAGCTCTCTCCGCCAGACCGGTGGTGAGACCGGTCCGGCGGTCTTGAGACGGGCCAGGCGGTCTGAGCTGTTTTGGGGCGGTCTGGGATTTTTGTTGTATGATTGAATTCTGATTGGTTGAGAACTCAAGTAGAGGATGTACTTAAAAATCTCAATATGGTATGTATCCATGGATCCGGGTCCATTTGAGATTCCCGGGATAATTTGGGCGGATACTTGAACCGTTTTCTGCTCCATGCTCGGTTTTGTGGCGAAATACAAATACGCCCATAACTTTTGATCCGGGACTTCGATTGAGGAGCCGTTTAAAGTTCTGTAAAGCTTAAAGCAAGGGGTAGAAGGTGAGGGTGAGAATTCGGTTTTATCTTCCTGGGGTGAGGAACCCGTCATTTCCGAGTGTGCCATATTGGTCGTCATCGGGAGGTGGAGGACTTAAGAGACACTGGGAGGGGTGTCTACAAAATACAATGACAAAGAACTTTTGATCCATTTGAATAGATTTCACATCCCCGAACTCAAGTTTCTTTTGAGCAACATGAAGTCACACCTTATAATGGGAGTAGGGCGCATTTGGCTCAATCATTGTATCTTTCTAGATATTTGTGTTCGATGCCTTCGCGATTTCCATATTCCTAAAATATGGTGGTGACTTCTTTACATTGCCAACAAATCGAACAAACATGATAAACACGGCCATGACAATCACAATAAAACACAAGCAAGAGCAGAAATGCGGGGACGCCCCTCCTCCCCCCGAGGAGGGATAGTCCCGAGTCCCACAGGTGGCTGTAGATTCGAAGGGTTTAAGTGGAGGAATTGTACTTTTTTGGGATCATATTGTACAAATCTCTATTTCCTTGCAGTCTAAAAGCTATTTTGCTTGTAATATATCCGATGAAGCATGTAATGAATGGAGTAGTATTTTCTTGTATAGTGAGCCTGAACTTGAGCAACGTTCTTCCATATGGGATACAATTTCTGCAATTATTCCTAATTTATCTCAACATATTCTAATATTGGGAGACTTCAACCAATTAGAATATAATGAGGATAAATTAGGTGGATCTCATCATATAAGGGGTAGGGATGTTTTTGAAAATTGGCAACTTAACAATAGGTTGATTGAACTGAGAGTTTCAGGACCTCTGTTTACATGGACTAATAATAAAGAGCCTCCATATACAATTTTATGAACAGCTTGACCGAGCTTATGCAAGTCCAGACTGGTTGGACCAATTCCCCCACGCTATAGTGACAAATTTACCCATCATTTGTTCTGATCATGGTCAAATTTTATTAGATACAAGCCATGCAAGACGTCAGATCGAAAGACCATATAAACTGGATAATTGGTGTTTAACTTATCCAAAAATTAAACATTTAATATACCAATTTTGGTCTCACGAAAGGGTAGGATCCCCTATGTTTGTTGTGGCTCACAAAATGGATAGTGTCAAGGTTCAGATTCTTAAATGGGGTCTTCATTATTCTCACAATCAATCTAAACATTGGAATGACAACTCAAATGAGTTGCTGGATGCACAACAAGACCGAACCAGTAATGCACATTTCTGTTCGGCTCTGATCAACAATGAGCGCATTTTAAGAAACAACAAAACTCAATTTCTCCAATATTGGCAGCAAAGGGCGAAAGATAAATGGGATGCTATTGGTGATTGTCATTCACGATATTTCTTTCGCAAGGCCATTCATCGAGCCAAATTGCTTCAAATTCTGTCACTCCAGACTCCTTATGGCAACTCTGTTACAAATGATTCTCAAATATATGTTTTCATCCTTTTATAAGCAGTTGTTTGAGACTACTGCAGCAACTACATCTACCCATGATTGGGAGGATGTTTTTGAAGGGTTTTCCCCACGACTGCTTCCTGAGCATATACAGTAGCTAGAAGAGCTTTTTACTTCCACAGAAATTAAAATAGCTATGTTTCCAAATGGTTCATAACAAATCCCTTGGGCAAGATGGAATGACAGCATAATTTTTTCAACAACACTGAGATATTGTTGGAGATGAAGTCACAAATGCGATTAGCCATTTCTTACAACATGGCTTTCTATTACAAGAATGGAATAAGACTTTTTTCATCTTAATCCCCAAGCTTGAACACCCTGATGTAGTCACCTAGTTCTGGCCGATCAGCTTATGTAATACCATGTACAAATGCATATCATGTTGCTTGGTAAATCGTCTCAAACCTTGTCTACATCGTCTGGTGGGAGAGTATCAAAATGCATTTGTTCCAGGTAGACAAATGGCTGATAATTGTCTGATTAGTCATGAATTATTACATTTTATCAAGCGACATAGTATCAACCAAGACCAATACTTGGCAATCAAAGTTGATATGAATAAAGCATATGACCGAGTTTCATGGCCATTTCTTGAACAAGTGCTCTATAGATTTAAGTTTTCAGCTAGATGGTGTCAATGGATTCTAGAGTGTGTTCAATCAGTGAAATATGCAGTTTTAATTAACGGAGAACCTACAGATTTCTTCACGCCGCAATGTGGATTAAGGCAACGTGATCCTTTATCACCCTACTTATTTAACCTATGCCTGGAAATATTAGCTTCTCGACTGTTGCACGCACATAACCAATGGTTAAATCATGGTATTCATATTGCTCGTCGGGTTCATATTATCACGCATTTATTCTTTGCGAATGATTCTGTTTTTTTTTCCCTCAAAGTAATAAAGAAGAACTGCCATTATGCTAAACATCTCATTGACTCCTTTTGTGGTGCCTCGGGCCAAATAGATAGTGTGGAAAAATCATTTATTTTATTTGGCCCACATATTACTGAGGATACACGAGCAGAATTACGTCAAGAATTGGGGGTGAACAATAAGGAAGATTTTGGTCAATATTTGAGTGCAACCATTGATTGGGGGTGTCAGAGTAACCTACTGTTCACACCATTACTGGAGCGCATCAAGAAAAAACTTATACAATGGGATAATATGCATTTGTCACATGCAACAAAACTGATCCTCATTAATGCAGTGCACGTGGCAACTATAATGCATATTATGTCCATGTTTCTGGTTCCTCACAATATATGTGAAAAAATTGATGCAACTATTTCTCGCTTCTGGTGGTCATCTTCAGCAGAACGAAAACCTATTCATTGGAAGTCCAAAGATCTTACATCACAATCAAAGGGACAAAGAGGTTTGGGGATTAGAAGACTAGTGCCTTTTAATGAGGCTTTGTTAGCACGCTAGGCTTGGAGGATACACAAAATTCCAAATTACTGATATCTAAGATTTATCTTGCTAAATATAAAGAATCTCCAATAATTGCAGCCATCAACAATCATAGTCATCTTGGGTGCACATGGGGATGGAGGGAATTCAACATGTTGCTCAGAAGTTATTATCAGCCTGTTGTATGCAAATTGGTAATGGGCATTAGACACGGATTACAGGATAATTGGGTGTCTAATGGATCTGTTCAAATTTATTAATCAGGATTCAATAGAGTATCTTCTTCTAGTTAAGCTTAGTGAATTAATAGATTCATATCATCAGTGTTGGGATATCTTTATCAGAACTCTTTTTAGACCATCTATCCAAAGGTGGATTCTTACAATATCGCTTGTCACTACGGATCAACCTGATTATATTCATTGGAAGGGCACCAGATTAGGTTTGTACTCTGTTAAAACTGGCTATGCTTTTTTGAATAATGATTAACAGGCTTCTAATATACCTGATAAATGGGGCCAAGCTTTTTTGAGGTTAACCGGTCTCCCAGTGCCCGGCAGCCCGGGCAGACATGCCCGGCAGGGCATTTCCGTGCCCGTTTTTGCCCTTTCAAGCTCTCTCATGCCCTTTTCTTCCATTTTCCACTTCCTACCACTATATAAACCCCCTTCCACCTTCATTTAAAGGGAGAAAGATCAAGCCAGCCAAATTGATTAGAGGGAACTCCCCACATAATCGTAAAAAGGTCAAAACAAGGTTACTATGCCCAAATAGAGAGAGAGCTAGCCTAATCTACCTCCATCGGTATCCTCCTTCAACCTTCCACCAAAAAGTTCATCTCCGCCTTCATCCATCTGTAAAACACCGGAATTCGGGACTCATTTAATCAGAGTTTAGTGACAACGGTCGTCCCAAATTCAAGTGTATTACCGCCGTATACAGTATATAAGTGCCTTAATTATCTCATAAACACTCAGACACATATATACTATACACAAGGCTGATTAAGAAGGTGTTAACAGTAAACAGAGTAATTAACTAAAATACTTATATTATATTAAACTTCTAAGTAGAGTAATTATT
>BSSO01008139.1:0-10380 GCA_030267885.1 Mesembryanthemum crystallinum | reverse complement strand
AAGATAACTTTATTTATTTTCTTCATATATACACATCAAACATACTGACTCATGAGACTTTATAATTTGTTTATTTTGCAAATACAGCAACTCTACGTGTACTATTGGATAATATACCCTGTCTTATCAACTCCAAAGACAAAAGAGGATGGACGCCTCTATCTTATGCAGCTTGTAAAGGTTATTATGAAGAAGTTGCCTACTTCCTTGAAGTTTTTCCAAAGTGTGAAGAGGAACCTAACGATGATGGGTCTTTTCCAATACATAAGGCTGCTCGTGCAGGTCATGTTAGTGTTCTAAAGGAGTTCTTATCACGCCATCCGGACACTATATACCAAGCTACCAAAGATCATCACACCATTCTTCATATTGCTCTTCGGCATGGCAAAAATAAAGTTGTTACTTATTTGAAGAAGAAATACGCACAAGAGTTGCTGAAAACAATCGGCAATAAAAATGTTGAGGATGTCCTACAAGAAATCAGGGCTAACGATGAGCAACATTCACATAATATAATGTGCAGGTATTGTGATCAAAGATTGAGTGATTATATGTACTTCCTTCGTTCGAAATTAATGCTCACGTGTTTGACTATTAATCTTTACCAATATGTTGGTAAATATTTAAAGAAAAAAAAAAAGAAGAAGAAGACAATTTATGATGATATTTCTCAAAACAAATCTAACTGCATATTTTCACAATCTACCGACCTCAACTTATTTTCTGACAAATTAGTTGATTGACATTCAAAGTCAAATATGACACTAGGTTATATTGGACAATTTAGTTACCTCTTCAGCAACCAACAATTTATCTAACTATTTTCATATTTCAGGTATTAAATTGTGTCTGCACAACTAGCTTTGACAAGGTATAAATGGAGCTTTTAATTCTATGCTTTCAGCATTTGTTACTATTTCATGGCAACTAGAATTATGTTTGGACCATGATATAATTTATCTTACCTAATGATATAGTTTGAAGGTTATACATGATACGATCTAATCGGTGGAAACATCATGTAATCAAGATCTTACACATAGCAATACATGAATCTTAAAGAGATTACCTTTGAAGCGTTATTTCCACGTAGTTCTTGATTAAATCGTTGGATAGTAGGACCCCAAGTGTTGCCCTTCTAACGTAGACCACCTTTCAAGGATTGATCACCAAAAGCCGATTGCTAGACCAGGAAGAGAATTTAAATCTCACTTTTCGCTATGTATAACTTTGGGAGAGGAAGGCTAAAGAATTAAGTCTTAGGGTTTCAATCTAATTGAAGTATATGCCTAATAACCAACTCTAAGTTGTTTATATAGACAAACCTAATAGAGTTATAGAAACACTAGGTTTCCTAATCCTACAAGGAATATGAAGCTTGCGTATCAAGCAAAGCCCACACCCCAAGGCCTGTGGTTCTACCCTTTGTCTCTCGGGCCTTAGGCCCAAACTCGTTCTACTAAATCAATTCCTTAACTTATGTGTGACCTATTAGGTTCATAACGATGTTAGCTATGGCCCAATAACCAATTGGGTCAACAATCAATAGCGGTCTCTAGTTAAACATATTGATTACTAAATCGTAAGAATTTACTATATCACATGTCCTTAAGACAAGTTAGCAATTCCATTCCCATGTCACTTAATGTCTTCATATGAACTTACGGTAAGAATCTAGTCATCTTTATGTCATTCATATATATTTCTTTGAACTCCAAATTAAACTCTTAAACAAATGATTAAAACCATAATACATTTGAGCACAGCCATGCATTTCCAGTTCCAATTCTTTAAGAGGCCCATAGACAACATTCCCTTAAGTAGGGAGGACAATCGCCATCTTGTGCGTCCATAGATATCAACACACCTCATGATGACCCGAATGTTCCCGTTATGACTCACATTTACGGCGAGCGTTATGAATCACCACAGACCACCAATCCTTATGTCACATTTATGATCACTCAGGTTTAAGAAATGGTTTGAGACAGCTTATGAGGAATTCTTAATGACATTCAATTCTTATAGAACTCTCATGGTGGGTCTGTCCGATATAGATTCCATCTTTCATATGTTCAATTTGTAAGTCAAGACAAAAACTAGTCCTTCCCAAATCCTTCATCTAACTTCATAAGGTATGTAGCTGTTTTTCCAATCTCATTGGATGTCCCAATGATATTCAAATCATCAACATAAACTGCTATTATAGCTAGTCATGAGCTTGTTTCTTTAATTAATACACATTGGGAAATCTAGTTATTCTTGTAACATTTCTAGTAGGTATTCACTGATTGCTTTAGACCATATAGGGATTTACTCCACTTAATTAAGTACATATCCTTACTTTTAGGTTTGTGACCCTTAGGAACCCCGTTTGGCACTTTCATATAGATGTTTGTATCAAGTGAGCCATGCAAGTATGCTGTGACGACATCCATTAAACGCATTTGTAGTCCTTGGGTAATAGCCAGACTGATTAAGAACCTTAACATTGTTGCGTCGACAAAGGGGGAATAGGTTACCTCATAATCCAGTCACGACTTTTGAGAAAATCCTTGAGCTATAAGCCTTGCCTTGTATCTCACTATTTCATTTTTGTCATTTCTCTTTCGAACAAACAACCATTTATGGCCGACAGGCTTAACTCCCTTCGAAATTGAGTGATTCTAATTCGGATTGAATTGCTGCTTTCCATTTTAGCCAATCAGGTCTTCAACGTGGCATTCGTCGACCGATTGGGGTTCGATGTCGTCCAAATCGACGACCATCTCAAGATCTACTGTGTGAACGAATACATCGTCAATCTCGATAACGTTTCTATTCCATATTTTCCCCGAATGGATATACTTAATTGAGATTTCATCATTATCGATACTTTTGTGCTCGTTTGAGATTGTGATCTCATTTGAGGTATTGACAATGTTATTGCCTTTGCTTTTCTCTCCTTCTTTGCCTTCGACTGAAGGTTGTGCCTCCGGTTGAGAGCTTTGAGCAATTTTACTGTCTAACTTTTTGGATTTGCTTGGCCGTAAATCTTTTGCTCCAGGGGGTTTACCGCGTTTCCGCTTCATGGTAGAATCATTTTTTATTACCCTCTCGTAATTTCCAGTAGGGATTTCAACCCTAGTAGGAACATTCATGACTGAAATATGTGACTTTGTCACTTTCTTTGAATCAATAAAAGCATTAGGCAATTGATTTGAAATGTTTTGCAAATGGATGATTTTCTGGATTTCTTGTTCACACTACTTGACCTTGGGTCATGATGTGACAATGCCGCCGCGTTCCACGTTATTGCAATCGTACTTGGGGCAAGACCAACCTTTCCTCCCCCTAAGGTTGGGAATTATAACTCGTCAAAATGACAATCAACATACATGGCTATGAATAGATCACCAGTCTTAGGCTCGAGGAACTTAATTACTGAAGGAAGGGACATTTGTGAACCAAATACAACCACGGAGTGGACCATTTATGTAGTTTAAGGTCTAGTTGACGCATCTACGAGATGGTCACATTGGATTATTATCAGTAAGAAATATGGCATTTGCGAAGTTGTTGTCGCAAATCGTACGACTTAAGGCCCAACTCCTTGATTATTAAATAAAGAAAATAAGGCTCGATAATGCAGATGAATTTGCATCATAAACGTTCAATGACTATTGTAAGTTTAATGGTATTGAGGTGGAGCATCCAGTGCCACATGTCTACACTCAAAATGGTCTAGCTGAGGCTATGATTAAGCGATTACAGTTAATCACAAGACCATTATTAATGAAATCCAAGTTACCATTAATGATTTGGGGACTTGCTATATTGCATGCGGCGGACTTAGTAAGGCTAATGCCTTCAACTTATCATGAAGTCTCCCCGGTGCAATTGGTAACTAGAAGGGAACCAAATATATTGCACCTAAAGGTGTTTGGTTGCGCAGTATGTGTTCCATAGAGCCTCTCAATTGTACCAAAATGGGACCCCAAAGAAGGTTAGGAATTTATGTTTCGTAATTAATTTTCCAAGTGAAGGTGCGGTACAAGTAAGTTTCCCAAATCGTGGTACCCTCATATTTCCTAATGGGTGTCCTCTTGTATTCTTGTATTCTTGATGATCTTAATCATCATGCTTGTACAGGGGTGGCCAAGTCTTTCATGCCAGAGAAAACAAACTTTCGAGTTATCTACCAAACTTTTGGATACCAGGTTTACTTCAATTAGACTTATATACATATAGTATAGTCCGGAGGATTGTGCTGGCATTTTCTCAAGAATCACTTTGTTGCCATCTCTAACACATGTTAGGCAGATAAATTCTTTTTGATTATCAGTCATAATTTCCATATGATAATCGTTTTGACGCATATCTTTGAAACATAATAAAATTCTGTGAGATTTTTCTTGAGAATATATCTCAATTTTTGTCCCGTTAAGGAGCATAACACAAGCATTTCCAAATCCCTGAATTAACTTGGCAACACCACTGATTATGTTGACACTTGCCTCAACAGGCTTAAGATATATAAAGAATACCTTTCTTTTGAGGATCGTATGTGGTGCTGCACTATTAATCAAGCATGGTTTCGAGTTGATTGTGATGCCTTTAGACATCTTCACAAAAGATTAATTTCAATTAAGAACAATTTTAAGGAAATAAACTTCGATTTCATTTAATTGAAAGACAACACAGGGAAAATGAAAAGTACATTGCAGGTAAAAGAAGTGCAACATAATTAAAGACATTAACGCTTTAAAACATAGAAGCATGGATCTCAATTCCTTTTAATTCCTCACATTCCCATCTCTGGGGAATCCATCCCCGATGTCGGCATCATCAAGATAGAAATCGGATATGTCCAATCTTGGGATGGAATCATAAACAAAGTTTGCCTGCACATTCTTTCCTTTATTATGAGAGGCTTGATAGAGATTCACAAAATGTTTGGCGATTTTGCATTCTCTTGTCCAATGTCCCGCCAAACTGCACTTGTGGCAATTCCCTTGAGTCTTCCCTTTCTTTCCACCCTTAGGCTAGAAGTGCCTCTGCTTTCCACCTCGTTGATGGGATGATGATGGCTCGGAGCTGTTTCCCCAACCACGACTCTGCCATTGCCCCTTACCGCGCCCTCTTCTGAACTCCTCATCCCCGTTCTTCCCTAAAGATTGAGTGAGCCTCGGGCAATGCGCAAGCCCTAGTGGGCTTGAGGTTATGACACCTCATTAGCAGCTCGTTATTTTGTTCCGCAATTAGTAACGCGGCTTGATGAATCCGCAAGCGCATGGATTATCGAAGTAGTAAATTTAAGATCGCATCCACAGGGACTCTTGTTAAACACTAGGCTTTGATGAATTTATGCGATCTAAACCGATTGATTAAGGTAATGGAGACAATTAGACTAAATGGAAATCAATACTAAAACTAAGTAATAAGCAATTAAATGTGAGAGATTAATAAGCTAAAGTAATCCTAGGGTTAAGGATTACTAACAATGCAAGTTGACAATGAACAATCAACCCCCAACCCTCATTACAAACACTCATTTCCATCAAGGATAATCGATTAGGTGATTACTACCTCCTTTCGTAGTGTAATAACGTCCTTGAGAAAGTATCAAGGTCTATTTCTAGCTTCCTAACACAAACCCAAACCCATTAAGAACAAACTCGACTAAAAGATCACCAAGGATTAAGTTCCACTTTCGTGAGAATCATCCTAAGTTCAAGCTCATGCCTTTCCTAACAACGATTAGCCTCTTTCAAGGTCGAACAAGGTCTATAATATGGTAAAACGGTGATCAATCATTTTAAAAAGCACTTAGCATGCATAGCTTGACATGATGAGAAATGAGAGGTAAGAAGGGGAGAGGGGACAACCATTCATCATCAATCACACATTGAGGCTAACCTCAACCCTAGAATCATTAAATTACTCACAAGTCATGGGAAGAATTGAAAGATAAACTACTTCATTCAACATCAAGTCATGTTTGAGAGTAGTAATAACATAATATTCAAAATAAATTGTTAGAGAAGAAGAGTCTTACAAACAAGATGAAATTCTCCACTAATAAGCCTTAATCTACCACTAATTACCCTAAAAGTTTGGAACTTGTATGAAAATGGCAAATACTAAGAACTAGTAAGAGTTTTTGAGGAAAGCTAGAGAGAGTATTAGCTGAAATCTGCAAAAGCTGTCTCCCCTCAATCTGATTAGGTCATCGCTTTAAATACCCGGAGGACACGTGCTAGCCATCCAGCGAAGGAGAAGAGATCTCAACTTTCCCTCACCTACAAAGAGGCAAAAGAACACAAAAGACACGAGGTAAAAACTTATCATAGATAAGCTTGGGTTAGTAGCTCAAGAGAGTAAATAATAGCACAATTATGGACCAAAAATGGAGCAAAAGAACACTAAAACCTTGGTTTAGTCATTTCTTTGCCTTTGTGTCCTTCCTAAGTCAAAATCTCATATACGCAATGCTCGATCAATTCATCGAACAACTCAAAGACTTAAGTCTCCGCCCCAATGCATTATAGGCAAAGCGCGACCAAGAGCGAGGCACCCTACCTTTCGAAAGTGAAGATGTCAAAACCCTCAAGGCTAAGTTAGCCCACATTGAAAAGGTCATGAGAAAGACCCAGATTTTCGATGACTTCCTAGTCAACACCGAAGGATTGACCCCCGACATCAAGTGTATACTCCCAAAAAGGTTCTCCATACAAGAGGTACCTATCTTCAAAGGCACCGATGACCCTCAAGATCATCTAAGGGCATTCACCACGACTGTAAGTCTAAGGGGCGTCGAGAAATTCCTCTATCTGCACATCTTTCCCCAAACTTTGGACACAGTCGTTCAAAGTTGGTTCTTTAATCTGGATCCACACAAGATCCAAAAATGGGAGGACCTCACTACATTGTTCGTCTCTTGCTACTATGACAACGTCATCCCTCCGATGACCCTAAGAGAGTTTGGAATCACAAGACAAGAGGACGATGAAACCTTCACCAACTTTGTCAAAAGATGGAGGACTAAGGTAGCTGAGATGATCGACCGTCCCTCTGAAAAAGAGCAACTGAGGCTACTCATCAAAAACCTCCAACCGAGGTACTATGAGCCTTTGAAGTACCAAGCCATAAGCACCTACTCACAACTCAAATGACGTAGCATGCCCATCAGAGATGACCACTTGATTCAAGAACACTCCACCATCACATATGACTTCCTCACCCAAGAAGACGAGGGTCATGAATCTCACAATAGTTCGGATGATGAAAGTCCTCCTCATTCCCCTCCGGTGAACTACGTCGCAACAAGGCCCAAGAGAACATACTCACCTCTTAGCCTACCTCAAGAGAAAGTCTTTCAAGAGCTTCTCGAAGAAGGTCTCATCATGGCAATTGGTCCCACAATGGACCGGTCAAGAGAGGGAAAAATTGGAACCCCGATGCATATTGCGGCTACCACCAAGGGAACGGCCACTACACCGAAGAATGCATGCACCTAAGGCACAAGATCCAAGACTTGATTGATGATGGCATCATCTCTCCTCCATGAGCTCCGAGCTTAGAGTGTTTGAGTCTAGTTCATGTTAGAGAGTCCCTTACATTTCTTTCTTTTGTCGGGTCCAAGTCCTTTTCTTTCATGCATTGTAATGCTTCCCTTTACATCAATGAAATAAGCTTTCCTTTACATCAATACATCTCCATGATTTTGAACCCAATGATAAATCTGAGTTGCTAAACATGATCACACATTACAAAGGACCTTAAAAGACTAATTGGGAAGGACCAAAGCAAAAAGACAAAGGACACACACTTTTAAGATCATACCGAGGGCATAAGGCATTCATCTTAGCACCCTACATTATACCTCTTTCACCCACAATACAAAACACCATTTGCTACACATTTGAGCCTAAACACATGGCCTTTCACTTCTCAAACCACATCCACCCTTGACCTTGGGACTAAGCGGTGTGCAACGGTGTCACTTTTCATGAGAGGAGTTGGACATCCAAAAGCAAAAAATCAAGAAAAGAGTGCAAAAAGCAAAAGAGGCAAAAAGCCCAAAGCAAAACAAAACAAAAAGAAGGACTCCACCTCCTCGAAATAAGGAGTAACGTCCAACATGTTGGGGGCTCTATCACGGAAATTTTGAGCCTTAATATCCATTTCTTTAGCAAACTGCACCTTAACCTAACATTACAACCACAAAACCCTCCTAGAGGCATGATCAACAAGTGTGTCCACCTTACAAAAAGAACAGCCCGATAGGTCGAAAACCCACAAGGTCAACCTAGGCAAAAGTTAAGGCATCAAGCACCGACTAAGCACGTTCACTCCAAATGGCTTAGGCAAGATTGGCAAGCCCGCTGGGCGATCACACAAAACAATGATCCAAGCAAAATTAGGGAACAAACAAGCTCGAGTCCAAGAACTACATCGGGGGCCAATACGGGCGCAGGACATTGTCAGGTGGGGAGTTTGGCTGGGGCGGCACATATGTTAAAAGATAACGCATGTGTCCTAAGATAAGCTCAACGAGAATAGAAATTTCGTGTGGAACAGAAGGGTAAAAGCTTGTTTGATTCTGATTTTTAGTACGAATATGAACCGTGAAAGCGTGGCTTAACGATCCTTTAGACCTTCGCAATTTGAAGCTAGAGGTGTCAAAAAAGTTACCACAGGGATAACTGGCTTGTGGAAACCAAGCGTTCATTGCGACGTTGCTTTTTGATCCTTCGATGTCGGCTCTTCCTATCATTGTGAAGCAGAATTCACCAAGTGTTGGATTGTTCACCCACTTATAGGGAAAGTGAGCTAGGTTTAGACCATCGTGAGACAGGTTAGTTTTATCCTACTGATGACAGTGTCGCGATGGTAATGCAACCTAGTACGAGAGGAACCGTTGATTCGCACAATTGGTCATTGCGCTTGGTTGAAAAGCCAGTGGCGCGAAACTACCGTGCGCTGGATTATGACTGAAAGCCTCTAAGTCAGAATCCCGGTCAAAAGAGATGCATGCGCCCGCCGCCCGATTACCAACCTGCAGTAGGGGCTTCGACCCCTAAGGGCACGTGTTGTAGGCTAAGCCAGTGCGACGGATGCGCCACGAGGGCCGCCTTGAAGTACAATTCCTCCCGAGCGATGGGTTGAATCCTTTGCAGACGACTTAAATACGCGATAGAGTATTGTAAGTGGCAAAGTGGTCTTGCTGCCACGATCCACTGAGATTTAGCCCTAAGTCACTTTGATTCATCCCTTTCCCTCCTCCCTCCTCCCCAAAAAATCCCCAACTCTTACTTTGGTAGTCCACCTGAGGTTGGCCGTGGGAAGCTGCGAGATAATGCTATGTCCCCGTGAAGGGAAAATTATATGATGGCGAGGTACCAACTTCTCTACGCTAAGGGAAGCTCCTTGAAGCCAAAAACGATGAGGCTCCAAGTCCCACTGAAAAAAAAAACAAGGAAAATAGTCCAACCAGAAGCGCCTGTTGTCCATGAGGCACTCAAGAGTCCAGACTAGAAACATAGGTACTCAATTCAACTTCTCACTCTTGATCATGTCTTTTTTGGGAAACCCCCTTATTAAATGGACTTTTTGAAAAAAAAACCCTTATAAAAAAAACTTTGTGGAACCCCCTTATAAAAAGAAATGGCCATGATTAACACACCTTAAGTCATTTTCCAACCAATTTAAATGAGATTTTGACCGTTTTGCCTTTAGCCTTTAAGAGCATATAGTGTATTTTAAGCAAATATGGACTTAAAGGTTAAGGGTAAAACGGTCAAAATCTCATTTAAGTTGGCCTGAAAATGGCTTAACGTGTGTTCATCATGGTCTTTTGTTTTTATAAGGGGGTTCCCCACCAAAAAAATTATAAGGGGTTCCAAAAAGTATGTTTTATAAGGGGGTTCCCCACAAAAAATCCTTTTCGAAATGGTTGCTAGTTTTCAATTTTTGAATAAATAAATAAATAAATAACTTTAAATAAATCCTTACAAGAAATTTTAAAAAATTTCAAAACCAGAAAATGTCAATTGGCAACCCCAAACAGGGTCTTAGTTTAATGGTTTTGAAATTTATTTCTCCATCTTTATCACTTACTCCATTTTTTTCATGTTAAATATAGTACTCAATATATTAACTATAATATTACTCATGATAAATGATACACTACTATTATTAGATACTCCATTTAAGATAAAGTCTTATTTTTCCAACTTTATCACTTACTCAACTTTTACTTGTCAAATACTCCATAAATCAATTAATGTACAACTTTTGATCAATAATATATTATTGTAAACTATCAATTAAAAAACCCTGTAATATATTTAGTTGACAAATACTCCCTCCGTCCCCTATTTACCTTTCCAAACCATG
>BSSO01008138.1:0-10380 GCA_030267885.1 Mesembryanthemum crystallinum | reverse complement strand
TACAACCTACAAAAGTGAAGAGACCCGAGTGGGCAAAGCATCAGGGTTAGTACAACCTTCAAAACCTGAGGCTAATGCCCATTTCGCAAAATTATGCGCTAAAGAGACATTACTACGAGGAGCAAACAAGATATCAGGGTTAGGACTATATCATTGCTTATATCAACTAAAATATGCTAAAAAATCCTATGATTGGGAATAGGGCTCCTAGCATTAAAGGGTAAGGATATTATGTGTAGGGACCAGTAGTTTATCCAAAAGTTTAAACAAAGGAGTTTAGGGTGATTAATATGTGATTTTATTCCTTTTTAATTTACTATTATGTTAGGGTGCAACTTACTTGGAGGGAAACAGCTTCCAAAGTAGCGAGAGCCAAAATATCAGCACATGACACAATTTCTGGGCATTCTTTCTCCAATTCGGCTTTGATATCATCAATAACATCATACCCAGACAAACTTAGATTAGGTCTTGCATCTTTCTCCGCTTGTGAAGTTGCATTCGAATTCAATAGAACCGAAGCATCACAACCCTGCATGCATTCAATATAATTATATAACAGGTAATATTCGACAAATTTTCCCTTGAACTAATCAACAAAACTTGTAACAAGTTAACCTACCCTGACAAAACAGTCATGAAATTGCAACCTCAAGAGCTTAGCAGGCAAGGTTGGGTTGCTAGAGACATGTCTCCTTGTAACCTCTTGCACAATCTCTTGAATACGAGGACAGGTGTTGTTATAGAAGTTATTCTTCAAATCATCTGCATTACAAATCACATATGCACTACAAATGGCTAACACCACCAACAACAAAAACTTGGTTTTCATCAATATTGTCAACACTTCTAGTGTTCCTTAAACAAAAAATGCAAATTAGTAGTGGTTGTAATAACCTGTTTATGATGAAGTTGCATGATATGCATCGTCCCAAGCCCTTTTTATAGCCATAAAATGATAAAATGTCATCTTCTCTAAGTAAGATTCACCTTTAATTAAGAAATGAAATTTTAATGAGGATTGACTTTTGTTACGTATTCTTTTAATTAGCACTTGTTTTGCTTATAGTAAAACATATAAATATAGATTACTTAGATTATTTCTGGAGTACAAACTACAAATTCAGAATGTTTGTTGACATTATTGTTTCCAATGCACTTATTATGTGATACAAATCAATTTTTTTTAGATACAACTTGCAGGAAATAGAGATTATGTGATACTACAGTCATTTTTTTTTAATGCAACTTGCAGGAAATAGAGGTAAAATCAAAATGGTTTCATAACTTATCAAAACTTGACCTTGAAACTATGGTGGCCTCCGCCAGCAAATGGCACTTTATGTAAGATATATGGATTTTGGAAATGCCATATCTTGAAAGTTATTAGATGAATTGTCTCTCCTAATTCAATTAATTATCATCTGTATCTTCTTCTAATTAACAATAACAACGACGATGATCCGGTGCATTAGTATCAGAAGAAGTTTAATTGAAAAAAGGTCGGGATCTAATTAACATTAAACAAGTAGAGTAAGGCTACGTTTAGTAAATAGTTAAAAAGGATATGAAATGGTAATAAATTAGCTATTTTGCTAGGTGAAGTTGAAAGCTAGTATGGTGGATTCACAAAATTAGTTGTAACTGTAGCTATGGATTGAGAATAATCTAATAAACTGTTTGGTAGTTGAGAGTTGAAAAAGTTAGCTGTATGTAAGCTTATAGTTCTACTACCTTTTATCGAAAAGTTAATTGTTTTTGCCTAAGATACCCTAATACTATGGTGCTTGAAAGAAATCTAATCATCAAAGGATAGCAGTAGTAAAATAAAATAAGAGAATCAGTCAGTGCACTTGCCAAACAAGTCGTTTAGATTGGTTTTGGTTCTGGTCTATCTAGATTGGGTCATATTCGGTTCGGTTTCAGATTAATTCGATTCGGGCGACATTTGGGTTTGATGTCAAATTTTGCATAATGCCTTTCTAGATCAATATAAGAGTAGAAAGCTTCCGGTCGATTCGGATCGGATTGGGTTAGTTTCAGTGAGGGTCATGTAATTTTTGGAATGGTTAGAGTTTGGATTGGTTGCTATTCGGGTATTCGGGTCCGGCTCAATTTTGCCAGGTTATTTGGTGCTAATCCAGATGTTTAGCCTATTGAGATAAATAGGGTAGTAATTCAGACCCCACCCTAAAAATAGATAAAATTAACCATTAGCATCAGAGTCTAATTCAATTTTGGTAAGTTTCTTCATTGTTGACAACTACTAGAATATATTACTATGTTGTTTCCTAATGTAATAAAGAAAGTAGGTTTCATAATCCTAGTTGTGTTGGCTAAACCTTCAAGTGTTCTAAATTTTCTGAAATATTGCAAGGCAGGCTGCCTGTTTGTCTACCCAGTTGGGCAATACCCCTGTGATATGAAGCTTCATGTTATCAAATCATGTCTACCATGACTTGCTTCAACATGCTACAACCACAAAGACCTGTTAAGTGTTAACTCATACTCTCAACATTCTAAAACCGTTAAGCATTAACCCAATACCCTTAATCAATAACAAGTTTGAACTTACCTAAAGTGTTCATAAACTACTCTCTTAACTTTTTCATGAGCTATAAAAGGTTGTGTACGTGGAAAAACAAATAAATAAATAAAAGGAAAAATTAAAGTTATCGCAAAATAACGTCTAAGATAAAAACAGATTTGAGATGCGATCCTTATTGGAAATATCGACAGGTTTTTTACTCATTATCAGTGGTAGTGGGCCAATCAAAATTGCTGCTTTCCTTCCACTTTTTACCAACGGTCTTCTCTTTTTTCTAGTTTTGCCTCCTTTTTTCGTTTTTCTGGTCAATGATTAAAGCCATTTCATGCTTCCCCTTATTAGTAGTAACAGTCATACAATGTACTTCCCACATTCAAAAAAAAAAATAAAATAAAAATAATCCAAACTTTACTCACATAGTTTGAAATTCCTCGGCTACAGTGTCAAATTGGCCTTTTTAACATACTCCCTTGCCACTTGAGTATTTAAACTTTGTAGTTCCCACGACAACTGTGTCTTATCAAAACATGACCCATACACATTGGTTTTCAACTCCGACCAAAAATTTCTTACAGAAGCTTTTTTTCCCTCCATTTTCAACCATTTTTTATCCATTATAAACCACAACTGAGTTACTTAAAATTACAACCAACAGAATCTTACTGAAGATTACAAGAATAAATCGAAGACAATGAGAAATTTTTATTTTTTGGCCGGAGCTGTAATTTTTGGACCAAAATAGGCGAGTTATATTTTTACAATACTCAGCTGCTGCCAGATACTAGGCTTGGTAATGCCTGACTTGACCCAAACCCAACCCGAAGTTATTGAGATAAACCCGAACCAACTCGACCTGATCCGAAGATGACCCGAACTCAATCTATTTTAAAATTTTGGTATAAGTGATTTTGTATCATTTCACATCGTTTCTGAAGTATGTAACCACTAAACCGAAATTGACCTGAAATTCAATTACTCTAACTCGACCTGTTGACCTGAATTGACAGGTAGGGCTGTAAACGAGCCTAGCCGAGCCGAGTATCCGTGTGCTCGTACTCGGCTCGTTTAGTAAACGAGTATCAAATTGGTTCTCGTGCTCGGATCGTTTATTATCAAATGGGCATTGACCGAGTATGTTCGCGAGCCGCTCACGAGTGTATCGACTCGTTTACAGCCTGACAGGCCTAGCCAGAACAACTTAAAGACTCAAGTGGCAAAGAGAATCTATTTAAAAGGTCTTTTGGCATTGCGGCCGATAATTCCAACTTTACAGTTGGTTACAAGACATGCATCCAAGGTGGCCGAGTTGATTACCTTCTCCGTTACTAACCAATTAATGGTGTATTAATCATTGCTTTTTCTTAATTTTCCTTACAATGTACTAACCATTCAGCAATTAGCTTTCACTTGTCTAGTTATCGAATGACCATTACACAATCTAGTTTAACTTTTACGCATCCGTCAAACTAAGTTTGATGCAATCACACTTAGGCGAAACCCAATTGTAACATTTGTTTATGGTTTGTAAAGCACGATGTTCCTCAAAATAATGATATATTTCTAAGAATAAACTAAATAACGTCACTCACTTGCCTTCATAAGAATTGATATGTACGTGAAGGGACTCAAGTAAGGTAGGTGAATTTAGTTGCTCCATTTTTTTTTATCTCTTTAGTTGGTGGTATATTCGTAGATAGTTGAACAGTCATGGGAAAACACTTCTACTAAAACAACAACACGAAGTAGTGCAATAAGAAGACGTGTGACACAATCATTTAGCGTGGAAAACCCTAATCTAGTAGTGTCAGAATTCAAGCCCAAACATGTTGTTGGCCCCGAGGGCATCGCGTCGTAGAGGTGAAGGTCCCAGGGTCATTGGGTTAACTAGTAGAGGGGGTCGTGTAAGCGGGTAGTTAGAAACACGAGACAAAACCGAGCCATGAAGCAAAGCAAGCTGAGGAGGAAAAGTTGAGCCGGGACAGGCCTACCCGGGCGGGTGGACGGGCAGAACGCCCCGAACAATAGCGTCAGTGCCCCGACCCGGGCGGGTGGCCCTGGACCCGGGCAGGTAGCCTTGGACTTGGGCGGGTGACCCTGCTGCGAAGTTTCTCGCTATTTTGCGGCAGATTTGCTAAGGAGAATAATTTTTATATTTTGCATTATTATTTTAGATTTCTAATTTGATGTAATTTCCTATTTACTAGATTATGTATTTAAGAAATATTATCTTGTAAGTTTTTAGTAAGTTTTCTAGTTTTGGTATGATTAGGATTCTAATATAATTAGTTTGGGGAATGGGTTTCCTAATTGGAGTCCAGTTAGGACTTATAGAAGGGGTTATGTTTATATAACGACTTGTATGGCCTATGAATTTTGTATCCTAGGCAGAGCACTAAATTAGTTAGATAGAAAGTGCTTGAGGAAGAAAACCAAACACAGTTGTGTAGAGTGGTTATAGTGGAATCTTGGTTTTTCCCAATTGGGTTTTCCACGTTAAAATTCTCGTGTGTTTTGCATACTTTAATCTCGTTTTTAGCACCAAATTCCCTAATAAGTGGTATCAGAGCATCAGGTTCAAGCTTCGAGATCGATGGAGAAGGTTTTTGGTGGAAAATTCGAGGTTGAATTGTTCAACGGGAAGAACAATTTTGCGTTATGGCAAAACATGGTAAAAGATATCCTCATTCAACAAGGGCTTCACGAGACCCTTGAGGAAAAGATCCCTAACAAGATGGAGTCTTCAAAATGGGAAATTATGAAGCTTCGTGCAGTAAGTACCATCCGATTGCACCTTGCTCCTGAACTGAAGTATCATGTCCTTGAGTAGGAGAATCCAAAGGTGCTTTGGAATAAGTTGCAGAAGATGTATATGTCTACATGGTTAGCAAATAAATTGTTCCTCAATAAAGATTTGTTCAAACTCAGGATGGACAACGATGATGACTTGAATGAACACATCAACAAATTCAATGGCCTGATCACCCAGTTGTGTTGGATGAGAAGTTCAAGGATAAAGACCAAGCGATGATGTTGTTGGTGTCTTTATCGAAGAAGTATAAACCAGTTAGGACTTCTTTGTTAGTGGGCAAAACTAATCTACCGCATGTACGAGACTATGTTGGTCCTTCTTGAAGTCGATAAGTTGATGAAGAAAGATGGTGGTGGTGGCTCAAGTGCCTTGACATCCGATCAAGGACTTATAGTTGAAGCACAGAACAAGTCGGGGAAAGCCAGGAAGCCAAAATCCAATGTCAAGTGCTTTTATTGTGGTGGGAAAGGTCACTATCAAAATCAGTGTCCCGTTGCAAAGTAAGACTTGAGAGCTTGCAAGGAAAGGCGAAGCAAAGGGATGGCAGCAACGGCGATTGAATTGGATGAGGAAGATGCTCTCTTTGTGGGAGAGGAGGAGTCTAAGAGCACTAGGCTTGAGTGGGTCTTTGATTCAGGTTATTCCCAACATATTTGCTCAAGTAAGCAGTGTTTATGGGATTATGAGGAAGTTGAGGGAAAAGATGTGATCTTGGCTAATGACAAAAGGGTTAAGCTTCATGGTATAGGGACCGTTGACATCAAGGTTGATGGGCGTGTTTGAAAGAGGGCCAAAGTGAGGTATGTATCAGGTTTGGGTAAGAATCTTATCTCGTTAGGAAGGCTAGACAAATTGGGGTATGAGACCCATGTTAGAGGAGGCCTCTTAGAGATACTCAAACGGGATGCAATGATCTTGAAGGGCACAAGGAACAGGAGCAATCTCTTCATGCTTGAGGAAGAGGTTCAAGTTCAAGGGGACGCGTCTATAGGGCGCTCCAATGGTGAGTTTTGTTAGGATTCAAACCCAAACATGTCATTGGGGTCGAGGGCATCGGGTCGTAGAGGTGAAAATCCCAAGGTCATTGGGTTAACTAGTTGAGGGGGTCATGTAAGCGGGTAATTAGAAACACAAGCCAAAATCGAGCCATGAAGCAAAGCAAGTCGAGGAGGAAAAGTTAAGTTGGGACAGGCCCACCTGGGCGGGTGGACGGGCAGAACTCCCCGAAAAACAGCATCAAGGCCCCGACTCGGGCGGGTGGCCCTGGACCCGGGCACCGACCCTGCTGCGAAGCTTCTCGCTGTTTTGCGGCAGATTTGGTAAGGAGAATAATTTTCATATTTTGCATTATTATTTTAGATTCCTAATTTGATGTAATTTTCTATTTACTAGATTATGTATTTAGGAAATATTATCTTGTAATCTTTTAGGAAGTTTCCTAATTTTGCTATGATTAGGATTTTAAGATAATTAGCTTGGGGAAGGGGTTTCCTAGTTGGAGTCCAGTTAGGACTTATAGAAGGGGTTATGTCTATATAAAGACTTGTATGGCTTATGAATTTTGTATCCTAGGTAGAGAACTAAATCAGTTAGATAGAAAGTGATTGAGGAAGAAAACCAAACACAGTTGTGTAGAGTGGTTATAGTGTAGAGTGGTTATAGTGGATTCGTGGTTTTTCCCAATTAGGTTTTACACATTAAAATTCTCGTGTGTTTTGCATACTTTAATTTAATCTCGTTTTTAGCACCAAATTCCCTAACAAGTAGGAGTAAGAACCTATGACCTCATAGGAATTTAGAACTAATGCTTTGATTAAGAAGCAATGACACTTGATCATTACAACAATTCACTCCTAAATCTAACTCTAGATCTAACCCCTCACAATACTCACTCAAATACGTGACAACTCTTTTAAGCAACTCAATTTGAAGCACAAAGACAATAATGAATATTTTCATAATGAAGAGTACAAGAGTATCAACCTGTGCCTATTAGTATTATGCTAAATTAAGATTCAATCAAACCAATAGGGATGAGAATTGGTCCAACGATACAAATATGCAAGTACGATGATAAAATAGAACGTCTGTGGTGATTTTAAACTGTCAAAGATTTTTTCACGTGAAAACTTAAGAGAAACTGATCTAATACACTTATCCATTAATAGACGTGTATAAGAACTTTTCCCTCAAAAATATCAATCCAAAAACGCATCTGAAGTCATTATAGGGAGTATGAAAAACTTAGGATGTTAATAGATATTATTTGTTAAAAGATTTGCACAGTTTTATGAGAGATTTAAGTAGATAAAATCTCAATACTTTTAGCTAATATTTTTGGTAAGAAATAATATAAAGTGTTAGGAATTTTATCCCCTAAATCTATCCCACGAGTGATTAAAACGACAACATATCAATAACTGAAAGTATTGTGAAGAACATAAATAAATCTAAACATGAGAACAAGACACACGATTTACGTGGAAAACCCCAAACTGGGTAAAAACCACGGACCAGAGGAAGAACAATTCACTATTTCAAAGGAGATTACAAACGTGAAACTTTCCCACACAAACTGTGTCTCTTAAATCTCACAAGGCTCTCTTAATCTTCAAGGAATTAGGGCACCTTCAAGAACACTCAAGGAAGAACATCCTCACATCTTGAGAATTACACTCAACCACTCTAAACCTTAGAAAATACTAATGTTGAGAATCATGCATAATAAACTAATGCTAATGATATAAATAGGCATCTAACTTAACTCTAAACCAAATAGGTTTAGGTCTCTTAGCTGTCATAGGAAGTGTAGAGCCTTTGGAAACCTTCCTAAAACCAATCAAGTGAGAATCGTGTCAAACGAAGCAGCTCTACGCTGAAATTACCTTTGGCACGGGCGTGCCATACCCATAACTTCAACAACTTGTTGTTCTGCGTTCCAGACCCGACCGTGCAACTTACTTTACGTCTTTTACACGTTGGGCACCCCTTAAACGCGACTTCTCGACCTTCCTCTTGACCTTGTCTCTTGCATATCATCTAGCCTTGATTAGCATTTGAGATTAACTCGTGAATTCGAGTCATATCCTAACATAAAGGCATAATATTTTGTTATTTTAAAAAAAATATACACAATCTTGTCTCATTTGTTTTCAAGGAAACAGTTTATCGAAACCTTTTATAAAAAAAAATTATAATTTCTAAACAAACAAGATTGATTTTAAACGTTTAAAACTCTTAGAAATTTTTCAGATTACTCTTCAGAAAATTATCACAAGGATGATCGAGAAAAAAAATAAATTATTTGAGAACCACATTTTTTTGTTAAAAGGTGGATGAGGTTGTCTGGAACTATTCCATCTAGTAGTTTCGTATAACTCAATATCACCACAGCTTACTAGCACGACCTCGTTTAGTAATTGATTAACTCTTGATTAAGCATAAATAGGACACTTACAACCAACAGAGCTATAAAAACAACAACTAAGACATCTTGCACCAACTTGATATTCAAAGACTCATTAGATTAACCATTGACCATTTGGTCAACCTACATCTCAGGTAGATGTAACAATATGTCAACAACGATTGATGATCCGATGAGTAGAGGATGATGGGTTGCAGTGGTGATTAGAACATATTTAGCCAAGCTACATGCGTCCCCTGCAGGTAGTATTAGGTGCAAACTATAACTTCAAGATATCATTCAACACTAAGGTCCTGTTCGGGATGGTTGCCAGTTACCAGTTTTTGGTTTTGAAAAATTTTCAACTCTTTGTAAAAATTTAATTTAAAGCCGAATTTTTTTGTACTCACAGTTCCCTGCTTAATTTTCAAAATTGACAACAGAAAACTGAAAACCAAAAAAAGCGGTTTCCAAAAACTGGTTTTAAGTTTCCAAAAAAAAACTGAAAACTGACAACTGGCAACCACCCCAAACAGGGCCTAAATTTATGTCCATAGCATCCAACAACTTAGCATACATCATATTAAACTCTAGTGTCCCTGAGCAAGCTCTATAACTCACATTATCAAAGACACCCTTGCTTGATCTTAGGTTGTTCATTCATTTAAAGGCCATTCATCAAGTGATATCTAAATAGAAGAAATTGCACTCTCTAAATTTTCAATTACATCTAAGTGACGACTATGGGCCAGGTTCTACAATTTGCATGTAGGCTATGGCTACAATTAGAAATAAACACTCGAGGAGAAAATACTCATTGTTGTTCACTGAAGTAATACTCGCAACCTAAGTGCAAAATCATGTGAAATTTGACACACACAAAAATAAAATAAAAGCCAATTTTACATTTTAAAGGGTGTGTATTGTGTTCCTTCCTTTTAAGATTTGAGATGAAGTTTGTTGGAAAATTCTGAAAATTTAATCGATAGAATATTTTTAAGATTTGCTATTGGGTAGTAAATTCACCCGCTAGAACCTAACATTACCACCACTTTGACTAAAATTGATTGAAATATCATATCCTGATAAAATTATCAATGTTGTGTCAGAATAGTAACATATATTTATTGCCCAAAAGAAAATAGCAAGGATAGATTAATTTATTGATGATTGATAATGGGAAATAAATAAATAAAATAAAGGAAAAGTGAGCTGGTAGATTCAGAGCTCACTGCTGAGTGCTCACAGGGACATGAATGAGTTTCACAGGGGTTGATGAGTTGAGTACTTGTTCAACTTCAAATTTGTAAGAAGTCACAGGGTTAGCTCGCTGCTAGTAAATTGGATTAATACTAATAGTCACGTGTTTATCTCAACTGAAATGATTTCGATATGAATTTATAAGTATTTTTATATGAGGTGGCCTCATACACGAGGGTAGTACTTGAAAGAAGAAAAGGTGCTACTTTTGATATTTGGTGGAGTACCAAGTATCACCTTTTCTTATTTAAAGTACCAAGCCTCATGTATAAGGTCGCCTAATAAAATTTTGGGAAATTCTACGTGGTGCCACTGTGGTCTGGGAAATTCTACATGGTGTAATTTTTCTTTTTCGAT